>KV010656.1:154427-177507 GCA_001598015.1 Dorcoceras hygrometricum | reverse complement strand
TACTGATTTCACGAATTCACAGCAGCAAGATTCACACATCAATCACAGCATGTTTATGCCTAAAGCTGCTAGAGCTGCTCCATTCGACCTTTCCACCTTCGAATTACCTAACAGATTCCATCCTGGCTCCAATCACGCAGCAGGACACTTCCTAGAAGCTGAAATCTGTTACAACATAGCTAATATCTTAGCTAAATCTCATCATAAGTACGCTAACCCTACGGCCCAGAAGTCAATTCAATTCCTACACTTCTACGCAGGCATTAACTACTAAAACCGAGCTCAAACTACAATAATTGCTCACCCAAAAGCTCACGCTAGCAGCAGAACGCTCGCACAGGCTTATCTCAAAAGCTTCGAACTCCAGTAGCTTCGCGTTTCCACCTCCAGCGCAAATACACCTTCTAAAAAGGGTAGCAAACTAAAGAGCTGAGCAAGGGGAATCCAGCGCCACTAAGATTTCCAAAAACAGAGGTTGGAATCAACGGGAAAAAGGAAATAGAACACGACGGTGAACAGTAGCTCGACGAGGGTTTGGGGAAGAAGAGATAAGAAATATCTGGCTCAAAATAATTCTAAGTGTCGATCAACACTTCTAAAATACCTCTTCAAACCTCGCCTACTGATTCACTAAGATCTATCGAAGAAATCAGCAGAAGTCTATCAGCAGCAATCCTCTCTTTTCCCTTCGTAAAATTCAGCAGCAACAACAAACAAAAGCAATAGCACAAAACATTCCAAAACGACACCGTTCCAACTTATCAAAACGACTCCGCAGCAAACACCAGCTGACAACAGCTCTCGCAAGACAAAAAAACAAGAGCTGGTAACAGCTCTCTCCTCAAAACAACTATCTGCTGGTCGCGAGAAAACTCTCAAAACGACGACGCATCTACTAAACCAAACGACGTCATTTTACATACGTAAGCAAATCTGCTAACAGCTGATATCTCAAACGAAAAGCTCAAAACACAGCATTTCCACTAATTCAAACGACGCCGCTTCTCAACGCTTTCGCACAAGCGCGCCTGCTGATCAGCAGCAACCATCGCAACGCAAACTACCAGCAGCAAGGAATACGTCACGCTTACGTCATCATATCTATCGATAGCTCTTGCAACTAATTCCACAAGCCATCTGCTGATCACTGCTCACAAGCACATCTGCTGAATTCAATAGTCAACATTCCAAAATGTTGACTAACACGCGTCACTTCCTCGCTCAATATCACGCTACGCGCGATGTCTGCCAGCAGAAACTTCAATTCGCACCAAAGCCATCAGATCTTCATGCGTCACGCTGATTTCACCAAATCTGCTGATTCCAATTCCACCAGCAGGAGCTACAGTAACTTTGACCAGCGTTGACTCCGCCAAAATTCGATAATTCTCATTTCCTAACCAAGCGCTGCGACTGAAATTTCATCAGGAATCATATTCCCTCAAATAATCGTGATTAATTCCAAATCAAATCAATTAATCACTAATCTAACTTCTCAATCCTCACATTCTCCCCAACTTAAGAGATTTCGTCCTCGAAATCAAAGGCAGACACAGGGAAGAACACATCAAACATGCAAATCAGCACCAAAATTCAAAGCAAAAATTATTTTGAGTAATGAATATTTTGAATGTATGATTTGAAGTTCAGGCCCATTTTATTTCGAAAAATTTTTAAGCCCAAATTTTAAGCTTCCGTGATTATGCGCTTATTAGGTGTTAATTGTTAGTAATTAGCACGGGGCCTGACAGAATCTACAGTAGTTCACTGATGGACTACGACCCAACATCACCACGATGTCAATATGAAGGACCTGGCTACTTACATGGCGGCAGTGAACCGGGCATACCGGTTTGAGAGAGTTCGGAAGGATACGAGGGACGACTTCTAGAGGAAGCGCCAGATGCAGCAGCCTGTCAGGGGCCAGTTTTCGCAGCAGCCAGTGAAGAGACCATTTCAGGGGCCTTCAAAGGGGCCTTCAAAGGGGCCATCTTCTCAGGGTCAACAGCAGCAGAGACCTCAAGGCCAGTATAGGCCGCAGGGTCTGCAGAGATCACAACAGCAGGGGGCTACTGCCCCTAGACCTAGAGGGACACCGGTGTATCCGACGTGCCATAAGAATCATACAGGGCAGTGCATGGCGGGTTCAGACAGATGTTACCACTGCAAGGAGCCTGGGCATATCTCTATTAATTGCCCTAAGAAGATGCAGTCCACCGGTTGTGTTTTTGTGATGCATGTTGAGGCTGCAGATCAGGACACGACATTACTCACAGGTATTCCGCTTTAGATTCCCGTATTTTGTTATGTTTCTATCTGGGTGTTTTAGAAATGCATGCTAGATAGAGCACTGCTAGGAAGTTCTTTGCCTTAGTTGGTAAGTTAAAATAAGTGAGAACTGTAGACCTTCTAGGACTTGCCTTGAGCACTTTGACGGATAGGACTAGCGAACATAGAAATTTCTTAGGCATCTAAACTGCTTTTTGGGATTTATTATGACAGTAATGCGTACCTTTGTGACGTTTCTGTTTCAGGCGAGATTCGTGTGCTTTGTGTCACTACACCGCTTTGATAGACTCAAGGGCGACCCACTGGTTTATTTCGAGTGCGTTCACACAGAGGATGGGTATTGTTCCAAAGAGCTTGGGTGTAGCTCTCGCCGTGACGGTTTCGACAGAAGAGGAGTTGACGACGACCAGCGTCGTGCAGGGGTTGACGACGACGTTTCAGGATCACATGATCAGAGCAGATTTGGTCGTTTTGTCTATTTCAGGATTCAACCTCATCCTTGACATGGATTGGTAGACGGAATTTGGAGCAGTGATTGACATTCAGCGGAGGACAGTGACTATCAGACCGTCAGGACAGGAGGCCTTCTTATTTGAGGCAGCGAGGAGACCGCGGAAGCCCAAGTTCATATCTTTTCTACAGGCCAGGAAGCTAGTTGAGCTCGGAGGTCGGGCATTCTTGGCCAGTGTTACCGCTTCTAGGGTTCAGCAGGCCCTTCACTATCTGATGTGGAGGTAGACTGGGATTTTAAAGATGTATTCCCTAATGATGTAGTGGGAATTCCAACGGAGCAAGAGGTGGAGTTTTCCATCTAGCTGATGCCAGGTACAGTGCCTATCTTTAAGGCACCGTATCGTTTGGCTCGTACCGAGTGAAGAAGCTAAAGGAGCAGATACAGGAGTTGCTCGATAAGTGATTCATTCGCCCTAGCTTTTCTCCATGGGGCACGCCAGTGTTTTTTATGAAGATGAAGGATGGCATCATGAGGTTGTGTATTGACTACTGGAAGCTAAACAGAGTTAAAGTGAGAATAAGTATCCACTCCCGAGGATAGAGGATTTATTCGATCAGTTGAAGGGAGTTTCGGTGTTCTCAAAGATTGATTTGTGATCTGGCTATCATCAGTTGAGAGTTAGAGAGGAGGACGTGTCCAAGACTACTTTTCGAACACGCTACGGCCACTATGAGTTCTTGGTGATGTCTTTTGGCCTGACGAATGCCCAAACGATTTTCATGGACCTGATGAACAGGGTATTCAGACAGTATTTATACCAGTTCATTATAGTTTTCATGACGACATTCTGGTCTATTCGAGGAGCTTGGAGGAGCATAGACAGCACTTCCATACGGATTTGCAGACGCTGAGGGAGCACAGGTTGTATGCCAAGTTCAGCAAGTGCGAGTTTTGGCTGGAGCAGGTGGCATTCTTAGGGCATATTGTGTCGAGAGATGTGATTTCAGTCAGGCAGTGCAGAACTGGCGATTCCGAGCAATGCAGCGGAGATTCACAGTTTCTTGGGTTTGGCAGGTTACTATCGCAAATTTATCAAGGCATTCTCTTCGATTTCAGTGTCCTTGACAGCCCTAACCAAGAAAAATGCGAAGTATGTGTGGAGTCGCGAGTGTTAGAGGAGCTTTGATCAACTGAAGGAGGCCCTTACTTCAGCGCCAGTGTTAACTATGCCGGTGGATCATGAGGAGTTTGTGGTGTACACAGATGCTTCCCTGAGAGGGTTGAGTGCAGTTCTGATGAAGGGAGGCAAGGTTATTGCTTATGCGTCGAGACAGCTGGAGAGTTATGAGCAGAACCATCCGACGCACGATCTGGAGCTTGCAGCAGTAGTGTTCGCGTTGAAGATTTGGAGGCACTATTTGTATGGCAAGAAGTGTAAGATATTCATAGATCACAAGAGCCTCAAGTACTTCTTCACCCAGAAGGAGCTGAACATGAGGCAGCGCAGATGGCTAGAGTTGGTGAAGGACTATGACTGTGACATTAGCTACCATCCGGGTAAAGCTAATGTGGTGGCAGACGCTTTGAGCCGGAAGACTGCAGTAGTGTCATGTTTGTGAGTTGAGAGGCCACTACAGGCTGAGATTCAGAGATTCGGATCGGTTTTCATAGATCACAAGAGCCTCAAGTACTTCTTCACCCAGAAGGAGCTGAACATGAGGCAGCGCAGATGGCTAGAGTTGGTGAAGGACTATGACTGTGACATTAGCTACCATCCGGGTAAAGCTAATGTGGTGGCAGACGCTTTGAGCCGGAAGACTGCAGTAGTGTCATGTTTGTGAGTTGAGAGGCCACTACAGGCTGAGATTCAGAGATTCGGATCGGTGTTCTATTCAGGGGGTTGTGCATCGAGTTTAACAGCGCTCACAGTTCAGCCGACTCTTCAAGAGCAGATTAGAGACGGGCAGGCCTCCAATGAGTAGTTACAGCAGTGGAGACAATGGGATGAGGCCAGAGGATGAGGTTTGTACACAGTCGAGGATGGGATAGTCGGTTTCAGAGGCCATATGTGGGTGCCGAGTACTGGATAGTTGAGAGCCGAGATCTTATCTGAGGCTCATGCATCGATGTACTCCATCCACACAGGGAGTACGAAGGTGTAAAGAGATTTGCAGACATTGTATTGGTGGCCGGGCATGAAGAAGGATATTGCGATATTTGTGTCTGAGTGCTTGACCTGTCAGCAGGTCAAGGCGGAGCATCAGCGACCGACAGGGTTGTTGCAGTCACTCTCTATTCCCGAGTGGAAGTGGGAGAATATTACAATGGATTTCGTGGTTGGATTGCCCAGGAGTCCCAGAAGATACACTGCGATATGGGTGATTGTGGACAAACTCACCAAGTCAGCGCATTTATTACCGGTGAAGACTACTTTCACCCTGATGCAGTACGCAGAGCTTTACATCAGAGAGGTTGTCAGACTGCATGGCATATCGTGTTTGACAGAGACACCATATCCACGTCTGCATTCTGGAGAAGTTTACATCCCGCTTTGGGGACTAAATTGACGTTTAGCACGACATTTCATCCGCAGACAGATGGGCAGTCAGAGAGAGTCATCCAGATTCTGGAGGTTTTAATGAGAGCCTGTGTGAATAATATTTCCAGGGTACGTGGGACTTTAGATTGCCGCTGGTAGAGTTCACGTACAACAATAGCTTTCAGGCATCGATTGGGATGGCTCCGTATGAGGCACTGTACGGGAGGAGATGTCGATCTCCCGTGCATTGGGACGAGGTTGGAGAGAGGGTGTTGACTGGATCGGAGTTAGTGCAGCAGACAGCGGATATTGTGATGAGGAGTCATCAGAAGAGTTATGCCGATTAGAGACGACGAGATCTATGTTAGAGTAGGTGCCCAACTAGCCAACTTGTCGCGTGTGGGCTTTTGATGACTCTTTGTGTAAAACAATCTTTGTTTATGAAATTCGCATTTTATATATGGCATTCTTTATAATCATTATTTTATAATGTTCACAATTGTGTTGGATAATGACCTTGAATGCACCATAGTGTATGTTAGATGGGATAGTGGATATGATGGCTATCATGAAACACATCTAATAGTCACTGTATATTCTGAACTTGTTCCTAGTCGATTGGGCCGTCTAAATGAGGATAAGGACTCCCGAGTTTGAGACTAGCATCTGCGATGTGAAGTACCACGTTTCATTGGTAGGGAACATTGTGATGTTCTGAGCATGCAGATGGATGGTTTGCCTGGCGAACTATCGAGCTACCCTCGTTCGGATTCTCCAAGTGGTTACCATTTGTCGAGTGGAGAGTCCGAGGTATTGGTTGTATGGATTAGTCCTTACTACTCGAAACATCATTGTGACTCTACATGATTAGTCTCCTCACTGTGACTCATTTACCGACTCCGTGAGGGTCATCAGGTGTCGAGATTGGGTGAGGTCACAAAGCATGTGGAGTCGATGCTTTGTTGTCGAGGATTCACCGCTAGCCATAGTGCGAGGATATCCTATGCTATCTGAGTAGATAATAGTGTGACAAATCTCTGGCCAGAGTACTCTTGTGCTTCATTGTAAATGAGTTTACCTGGTAGCACTCGCAATGTTGCTATTCTGATCTCCAAGATGCATGCATGGCTGTTGAATCTATAACGACTCTCGATTTACCAATGGTCATTGATTCGATCGGGATATATGAGTTGAAGGACCATACTATACGCTAACCATGACCGACTGGTTCTTGCAGGCACTATTAGTGATATCTAGGGGATCATGGGGCGATGTTTCTAGGCGCTTTACCATGGTCCGATGGGTAGATCAGAAAAATGTGTTTTCTAATTCACAATGAGTTGTGAGCCCACGGCTAGCTGTATCCCTGAACCATTGAGGGCCACACAGTGTACTGGTTTACCAATTCCCGTGCAGACAAGGATATGGTATTCAAAGTGTTGAGTATAGTAGGAGGAACGTTGGGAGTATGACTTCCCAAAAGTAGCTAAGGGAGTAGGACTTCCATATTTAGCTAATGAGAGTAAAACCTGTCATATATAGATTTAGTGGTCCCAAAATTTGATTTTGCATCATAATGATCAGTTTTTTATACTGAGCACATCGGTGATATCTGATCATCTATCGGGATTATGATGAGACCACAATCGAGGGAGTCAAACCGAATATTCACATTTCGAGTTGAACCGAATGTACACAGTTCGAGTTGAACCGAATGTTCACAGTTCTATTTGAAACGAATGTTCACAGTTTTGTTTATGAAACTCTTTCCCTCAATCTATAAATATGGCATGAATGGAGAAAGAAAAACACACAACAAAAAGCTATAAGCAAATTCTCCCCCTCTCCTCCTCTCCCTCCTCCGCCGCCGTTGCCGTCGTCGCACTTCGCTGCGATCGTCCTGGCAAGGAGGTTCTGCTCGCGAAATATTCGTTGTGATTCTAGTGCGATCCAACGAAGGAATTGGAAACCGGTCGTGGAACTGATTAGGAGCAACCAAAGAAGTGCTATTTCCATTTGAGAAATAGTTGAAGCCAGGCGCCTAGTCTCCAGACAGGTATATTCTAAACAATCTATGAATGTTTGAATTATTATATAGTTGTATTGATCGTTCCCGGCCCCTAAATTTTAAATTATTCCACTACGCCCCGGGAGCGGGATGCGGATCCGCCGCTGCCCACAGTGGTATCAGATCTTTGGCTCGAATCTGTCAATACACCTTATTCACGGTGCGCATGGTTGTGCGCCCACCACCGCCCCACCTACACGAACTGGTCGCACAGGTGCACGCCCCCCCCCCCCCGATGCGCACACGTTGCTCACAGGGGCGCGCAAAGCGTGCAGCACGCGTGCGCACCCCCCCCCCCCCCCCCCCGTGTGCACACGTTGTGCACAGGGGCGCGCACATCGTGCAGCACTCGTGGTGCACGGCGCACCGCCCGTGCGGCGGTTCCGGGGCGGAGATGCGGCGTCGATTTTTCAATTCTAGTGTTTTTCGGGGCCTGTCTCAGGCGGCCCAAGTTGTTTTTGGGCCAATACTTGTTATTGGGCCTTTTTGGTTGGAATCAAATTAATTTTTGAAAATTTTGAGATATTGGGCCTAAAATTGTTTTAAGCCCAAATTAATGCAATTAAAATAAAAAATAAGATTTTATTTATAAAATATGATTTTATATTTAAAATATGATTTTGTTGGATAAATCAAATTTGATTATTTATGTCAATCAATTGAGTTAATTGTATAGATAATGTTTGGGATGATCGAGAGTTGTGCCCAATGTGTTAGGTGTATGCTAGGTTTTACAAATTTGGTTTTAATATTGTTGAAATCAATTCAAAGTGGATCTGGTTTATGGCCCGTTCCCATTCATTTAAAATGTATCCCTATTTGTCATGGTTATTTAAAAATATTAGACTTATTGGGAGGATAATTTTGAAGATGGTGGAGATGATAATCAAAGATATTGAAGATCAAAGACTTGTAAAACTGGAAGCTTATGTAATAGGATTGCATTTGCATACTGCATGTCACCTAGGATTACCTAGATCCATGCTTGGAAACCACGGATCGCATATCTCTCGCTCATCGATCATCCCAATTATATATGTGATATGTATTTGTTGAATCCGCATTTTTTAAATTTGATTTAAAATTATTGAGACCAAATTTAAAAATTAAAATCCCTCATGTTAAATTTGATTTAAAATTTATATCAAGATTAAAAGTTTATGCGATAAGCTAAGGTAATTTAAATATTGTTTAAAATTTCCTACCTTCCATCAAAAATGGGCGTACGTCGATGCTACCCGTATACATGGCCCGGCTCATATTATTGAGGGGGTTATGTATGCCGAAAAGCTGTACACGTCATTGACACTTGCTGTGAGTTGGCTGGAACTCCCTTTAACGTTGGCTCATATTATTGGGGACCGTCCATCACAACTCAACATTGATGGTTCATCTTGACACGTGATTGTAATCGGCGTCATATTATTGGGCCCTTACTAGACGTGAGGTAAATAAATGGAGGTTGCACCTGTTGTAATTGGGCTCTACCTTTTGAGGGTCATGGTTGGTTGATATTATTCGGGACCATGATTTCTTGATTGGACTCTGTGTACCCACTAAGGAAACTTGCTTTCTCGATTTCATTAGAGGGTGATGAAATCGTTAAAATAGTGGGAGGGTAATTCATAAAACTAAATGAGCATGTTTTATGTCTTAGCATTTTTCATGAATAGTCAGTAATGCATGTCCGTTTTTCTTTTCAGTATAATCTTCTTTCATTATGTCTTTGATCAAAATCCTTGCTGCTATACTGGATAGCAACAAGTTCACTGGCTTAAACTACCAAGATTTGCTTCGAAACCTCAAGATTGTCTTTGCTTCGGAGAAACTTCTCTACACGCTAGAGAAGAACCCTCCGAAGGAAGCCCCTGCCAATGCCAGTCCTGAGGAGCTGGCAAAGCTGGACAAATGGTGGGATGACGAGCTGAAGGCACGGTGCTATATGATAGCATCTAAGTCCAACGAAATGTAGCGGCGGTTTGTGAAGACGGAGTATGCTGCTGGCATACACCTTCATCTCAAAGAGCTGTATGGGGAGAACTCTCAGACTGAGAGGTTCACTACTGTCAAGGAGCTCATGACGAGCCGCATGCACGAGGGGACTTTGGTCCGCGAGCATGGGGTCAGTATGATTGGGCTCATTGAGAAGTTAGTGGGCCTTGATATCTCTCTTCCACATGAGATGTTTGTGGATCTGCTTCTCCTCTCCCTGCCTACTGCGTTCGACCCCTTTGTGGTCAAATTTAACATGAACAAGCTGGAGGCCACCCTTGAAGATGTGGTAAACATGCTTGTCGTGTTCGAGGGGACAATAAAGAAGGACAAGCCCGTCCTCCTTTTGGGCTCTTCTTCCTCTGCGAAGAAGGGACCCAAACGCAAGGGTAAGAAGAGTTCTGCCCCTGCGAAGGAGGGTAAGCACGCCAAGAAGCGCAAGGCAAGGACTTCAAAGCCGAAAAAATCTGAGGATGTTTGTCACAACTGCCACAAGCCTGGTCATTGGAGGAGGAACTGTAGGGATTACCTCGAGCAGTTGCGAACTGCGAAAGGTATGTTCTACATTGAAATAAATATGTCTCTTAACTTGACTTCTTGGGTACTTGATACCGGATGTGGATCTCATTTCTGCAATGATTTGCAGGTAATGACAAGAAGCCGGCGTCTTAGAGAGGGTGAGACCCATT
The DNA here is from genome assembly GCA_001598015.1 of Dorcoceras hygrometricum. NCBI lineage: Eukaryota > Viridiplantae > Streptophyta > Magnoliopsida > Lamiales > Gesneriaceae > Dorcoceras > Dorcoceras hygrometricum. The sequence continues at coordinate 167,476 of KV010656.1, read as the reverse complement.
TGAGGCTTGGCAACGGAGCAAGGGTTGCGACCGAAGCTATAGGAGATGTTTATTTATTTCTTTCTTCAAATTTTAAGTTGTTGTTGAGAAACGTTTTATTGGTTCCTGAATTAATAAAGAACATCATTTCCGTTTCTATGCTTGATAGTGATGGATATTCTTGTAATTTTGTTAATTCGATTTGCAATATTTACAATAATGAGTGTTTAATTGGAATTGGGGAATGCGAAAACGATCTATACGCTTAAAATTGAGAGAAGTTCCAACTCGCGATGTGGAAACACACAAAACAACAATAAAAAATGAAAAAAGATAGTTTGAACCCGGCAAAACTTTGGCACTCTAGGCTAGGTCATGTTTCCTTAAATAGGATGAACAAGTTGATTAGGAGTAACATGTTTGATATGTCTGATATTAACTGCCTACCAACTTGTGAATCTTGTCTCAAGGGAAAAATGACAAAATTGTCCTTCACGGGCAAGCCTGAACGTGCTCAAGGCCTATTGGATTTGATCCACACTGATGTGTGTGGCCCACTTAGTATTGGTACTAAGTCCGGTCACACCTACTTCATCACCTTTACCGATGATCACTCTAGGTATGGGTACTTGTAATTAATGAAGCACAAGTCTGAATCCTTTGAAAGGTTTAAAGAATTCAAAGCTGAAGTAGAAAATCAATTGGGAAAAAGTATTAAAACACTTCGATCCGATCGAGGTGGAGAATACTTGAGTGCCGAATTTCAGGACTATCTTAAAGAGAATGGGATTCTCTCACAGTGGACCCCTCCGGCCACACCACAGCTCAACGGTGTAGCGGAGCGTCGTAATCGAACCTTGATGGACATGGTTCCAATCTATGATGAGTTTCATTGAACTTCCTGCTTTGTTTTGGGGCTATGCGCTCGAAACGGCCGTAATGTTGTTGAACAATGTCCAAACCAAGGCAGTGGATAAAACTCCATATGAGATATGGATCGGCAAGCCGCCCAAGTACTCATACTTGAGGATTTGGGGATTTCCTGCTTACGTGAAGCAGATAGTGGGAGATAAGCTGGATAATAGATCCATCTTATGCTACTTCATTGGGTATCAAAATAATTCTATTGGATACTTCTTCTACTATCCCAATGAATCAAAAGTGTTTGTTTCTAGAAATGCCACCTTTCTGGAAAAAAAATTTCTACTTGATAGAAAAGACAAGATAGTCTAACTTGAAGAGGTTCGAGAACCAACTGAAGTACCAAGTGATTCTCCCGTACCTCAAGAGCCAATCCTTGATATGGACACACCTAGGAGATCTGAAAGGGTTCCTAGGGCTCCTGTTAGATATGGTTTCCTCCTTGAAGATGATCAAAGTGTCCTCTACGTCGGTAACTCGCAGATATCCAAGCCAGGCATGTAATATCTATTATTTTTCTCACCATTTAAGGCATAACATGTTTTTAATGTTTTATGCATGAATTGTATGTGATTTAATTAGATCTACGTTAAATTCATATAGGTCCATGCATGTTCATGTTTTATCCTAACAAGTTTTGATCGGTTTTTGTGTTGCTTCGACTAAGGGGCTGTTCATGGGACTATGGCTCATATATAGGTGGTTCATGATGGCCCTAGGGAGGTCTATTGGTGGTCCAAGATTGGGAGTTGATGGCTGAACCATCGGCTGGTTCAAGAAACACGCACGCAGCGTGTGCGTGACCGACATCGTGCGTCCACTTCCGCGGCCCGTGCTCCCTCGTGCGACCGTGGTTGGTCAGGGTACGACTGGCTGGACCTGGGGTGGTCCAGTCGGCGGGGCTCCGGCCAGAGCGGCCGGAGCTGGGCACCCGAAAGCAAAGAGAGGCGGCTGGTCGCGTGGATTTGCATGGAGGCGTGTGTGTGTTGTAGGGTTTGTGGCTTGGACCGGCCGGTTCAATTGAAACGAGTTTGGCTGGGTCGGTTTGACCGGGTCGGTTCGTAGAGTCTTGAGTCAAATTAGTTTAAAGTTGGTCCGATTTATTTAATGTCGGCCGGTTATTTTAATTTTAAGTCTAAGGTCTAATTTTAATGATTTTGGTCAACTCTTTCAAAGCCTATTATTTTGGTCAAACTTTTAATTAATTTGAACCTTATCCCCTATTTTAAGTTTTTAAAATCAAAATTGGAGTTTTTGGGTATTTAATTAAGTCAAAATAGACCATGTAATTTTAATTGGTCAAAATTGATTATGTGAGTTTTGATTTAGTCAAACTAGACCCTTAGTTTTATTCTAAAGTCAAAATTGATCAATTATATTAAAGTAAAAATTGGTCAATTTATTTTAAGTAAAAATTGATTTTGAAATTAGTCAAAATTGACCTTAGATTTTAAAGTCAAAATTGGATTTTAATTAGGGTCACAATTGGTCATGCCATTTTGAATTAAGTGAAAATTGGAACGTGTTAGAAATTTTAAGGGGAATTTTTATAAGTTTGGGGCTAAGTCCATTGTAATGCTAAGTCTAGAAGTAGTGGACCGACTCCTGAACCAGTCCTTGATCTAAGTAGAAAATGTAGCCCGTGAATGTATATTTAATTATATATGTAGTATCAAATGTACGTAAATATTTTAAAGCAAAGAATTAAATATACATTGACGGGCTAAACTTTTAAAATTGCATGTTTTATGAAATACACGCATAACGAATGTTTTATGAAAGGTTATGGGCATGTTTTAAGAGAAACAATAGAGGGATTGAAGTGATTTTTGGCAAGTTTACGATGAGGGGATTCGGGATACCGGACCCGATGAACTTCAGTTCATGTATTACGAGCTTATGGATCCATGTGTTTACGACATGGGGAAGTGGCAAGCATAGAGGTGTGAGGAATCCCGACGTAAGGTCGGGTGAACCGCATCGCCACGTACGTTGATTTTCAGATTGATCAATCAAACATGGCCCACACTTCATGATACGACTCATATGTTTTTATGTCATGTTATGTCATGCATTATGTATGTTATATGCTATGTATGCTATGAAATGTACGAACAAGATTTTTAAGATCTTTCATTCATTAATGTTATTTTATTACGATTATGTGCCTAGTATGTACTTTGTTATTTTAAAAGATAGAGCATGCTGAGCCTCTAGGCTCACTAGGTGTAAATGGTGCAGGTGATGACCCTGCAGTGTTTTAGTCATGATACACTTTTCAAATTTTTGTTTCAACTTGTTTATTTTAAGTAATTTTACGCAGTCTGATTTTTACAGTCTGGATGATTTAACGATTTGAGATATTTATTTGATTTATGTTTAAAATTGATGGTTTAGAAAATGTTTTAAAAGGGAACGAGCCACACTTTCAGTTTATGTATTCCACAAATGTTTTAAAAAAAATATTTCTACAGTATGGTTCGTTTAAGTATGATATATGCAACGTGTTATGCCATGCAAGACCCGTTACAAGAAACATTGGGCACCAAAACCAGAGGCCAAAAAAATGGTCAACAGCAACATGCGGCAGCATCATCGGTAATTTGGGAGCTACCCAGGCGTTTCCAATGGAAAATAGATGTGTCTCATCGTCGAGAGTAACGGGAGCTACCCTCCCGACCGCGACGGTAAACAAAGGTGCACTACAACCACCCGCCACCACCTATATAGGCCACAACAAGATGAGGAGGAGGGAGATATCCGGTGCATCCTCAGTGCTCTCCCTCGTGAGTATGATACACAAATAACTCCACAAGAGTACAACTCAAGGCAAATCATAGAAATTCATCAGCTGAGAAGAACTCTCAAGGCTAAATATGCAAATGCACATGCTCAATTCCATGCCATGTATATGCACATACACATGCCAATGAAAACACAGTCAACACCATAGATCAATACATAGAGCACATGATAGACCCAGTGCTAATAAAACAAAAATTAGCACATAATAAACATTAAAATGCGGAAGTTTAAAAAATGTGGTTAAAATTTTTCTTTTGACCTGAACATAAAATATATCTTGAAAATAAAGGCATACTCAAATTACGGACTTTGATTCGAAATTTAAGAGTACAACTCATCAACCACAAAAGTATACATCGATACAACCATTGAATCAGCAACATCATGCACACAAAGTCCAGCAACACAACTACATAAGTCATCACCTGGCAATGACTCGATACAACATATATATAACTGGGACATCAAACACCTATGGGGCTCCACCAGCTAACGCATCACTCGGACTAGATAATCTACCTGAAAAGCCTGCATTGGTCAAACACACGACCAAATCAGCCCAAAAGAAAAAAAACGAGGTCAAACCTCAGTACGAAGAGCAATCATAAAACAACTAATAAAACATGCAACATATTAGATCATCCAATGCATGAGGTTACGAAAAATAATCCGGATCCAACGCACAGCAACTCCGTTGACTTAGTGGCTGCAACAAATTTGGGAGTATGGGAGCTATCCGGTCGTTCCCACATGCAATAATAGTAGCAAAAATCATCAATCTCGACCAAAATAGTTCCTTTCATCTCTTTAACGGGTGGGAGCTACCCAGTGATCCTCATGGCCACACAAATCTCGCAGCGGGGAGTCGAGGTTATGGGAGCTTGCCAAAACCACATTTATTTTCAAAAAAATCATACTGGTACTATTCGATCATCGAATTGGTTTTCAAGAAGTTAGGCTCAACATGATATGCGTGTATGAAAATCATCACAAATAGAAAACACATCACAATTAAGCACATGCAGTAGATCGACATGATACACAATCAGAACAAGAATTCAGCTCGAAAACTCAGAACACAGCCACAGATACGTTCACATTCTTATCTCAAAGCTATAAATACAAACTCAATTCGTATGTTGCTCAGATTTTACCGAAATATCTCAACAAAACTCATGACTAGAACAGCTCACACCATTGTCGACGCACAGCTCACGACCAATAGCTCAAGGTGGATAAATCATGCCAGAAACCACAAGAGAGCTACTGACACCCGAACCCAACGGGGCCACGAAATTTGGGGTAATTTAAAAATTTCAAAATAAAAGAAGGGCTAAAAGATAATTTGTTATAAGTTGTATCTCTTATAACTTAAAAAGAAATAGAAACTCGAAGACAAAACTAACAAACATATATTTGCGCGCCAACTACTGAAACTTGTTTGCGGAAAACAGTCCCTAATATATAACTTTGCAATTACGATTACAACACCCGTATTTCTAAATGAATAAACAGCTGTTGCAATTTATTTCAATACTTACTTCTAAGATACAAAACAACGACTGCTACGACACGGAATACGTTGGCCATTGACAAACACACATCACCCAGCAGCTGATTCACGTTTCACCACTTGTTCGCTCCTCAGCTGTCGCACCTGCACCATTTTAAAAGCTAATGAGCCTAGGGGCTCAGCAAGTAAAATATGAATAATAACAAGTTCAAATACCAGGTGGACATCTGATCATTTCATAAGTTAAAGGAACATCAATGCGTAAACATTTCTTAAACATTCGTAAGCTTGGAGACAGGGGAATATAACCCAAATCTCAACATCAATATTTTCATTAGATTTATGACTCAGAAGCTCTCCTTAGGTCCGTGTTGCACCTGATCAAGTGACTACTGATATCAGCCTTAGCCATTGGCTTCTTTATGTTGGGGCAACCTACATATAGACGACTGTTCACCCTTCTCTTTATGACCGTCTGTTATCTTTGCCATAAATCTTAAAATAAACTATTGTTCCTTTAACATCCTTTCTTAAAACGTTCTTAAAATCCTCGGGTTCCATCATTTAAAACTCTTGCTTCCACTTTGAAATTCCACTGAGTATCGAATTCGAACTTTGGATGCATAACATGTAATGAAACCAGTGTCAAGAGAAACCAGTCGCAGGATAAAATCAGATGTAGTGAACAGTACTAGTTGCAAAGAATAGGAACCAGTCGCAAGACAAGAACCAGTCGCAAGGTCTCATACTAAACAAAACGGCGTCGTTAGTGCAAGAAAAGCACTAACATACGTAAAACCAGACGCAAGTATTTTGCTAAAAGAAACCAGCTACAAAGTTTGTTTTAAATGAAACGACGTCGTTAGCATATCGACCAGCCGCAGGAAAAATGTTAACAACCAGTCGCAATGAACAGTAGAAACCAGACGCAAATTTTGGAATGTTTAATACTAAGCAAAACGATGTCGTTCAAAGAAATTTGCCGCGACAATAAAACCAGTCGCAAGAAATGAAACCAGTTGTAAGGAATAGAAATCCAGACGCAATGAATAGTACCAGTCGCAAGACTAATACCAGCTGTAATGAACAGTACTTAGAAACGAATAGAGCAACTGCTGAATTATTACAACAAAATGCATCTGCTGGTGAACAGTGCATCTGCTGAATTTTACGAAAGCAATGTAACTGTTGTATTTTACAATAAGAATGCATCTGCTGAATTTTAACTTGGTATTTGTAATATCAAATACAACTATACTATCAGCCGTTGCCAATAAAATCAGATTTCGTACTGATTCAACTAGCATCTTCCGATTACATAGTTATCAAATTCTGATATTACAACTACTAAATTGAAGAACATTCATAAACATTCGGGGAATAAACTCGAATCCTCAGTACTTTAAAACATCATAAAATCTCTGGGAAACGTTTTGGAAGCATCAATAACATCAAAACATCATTTTCGAACCCATCTTTCTTTCCTTGAACATGTATAAAATTATTTTAAACATGAACTTTAAACATATCATAACATACAGGCAAGAAGATTCAAGAACATAAATATAAGCTTTAAATGGTGAGTCAATAATAAACTTTTACTTGCCTTAAACACAGATTTGTAAAAGCAACGGATCCCTGTAGAAATCTTCTCCCAGAGCAATACACGAACTTCTGGAGAATATTTTGAAGAACACTAAAGATTTTCTTTGCAAATGATAAAGATCTTGCTTTGAAAACATGTTTAAATATGGAAGGGATTATGGCAAGCTACTTGTGAAATCAAGCATGACACACTTAGAAATTTTGGTAAAATTCCATTCCTCTCACTTTAATTTGTAAAACACCAAACCTTTTCCAAAAGAAATCATTTCTCCTCCTTAAAAATATTTTCAATCATTTAAAACTTGCTCGTGCATCACCCTGGGAGTCATCGGCTGGAACCAGCTGTGCCACATCTTATTTTCTGATATCAATTTAAATCAGTAATACATATCATTTCATATGCCAAGTTAAATCTATAAAATGAATCAAGATGCATAATGTGGTCCTATGGATTTTGGGGCGTTACAACTCTACCCTCCTTATTAAAATTTCTTCCTCGAAATTTACGTACCAAATCGGTAAGGGTAAAGACTTAGCATATCAGCTTCCGTTCCCACGTTGCTTCTCGCTCCGACTGGTTAGACCATTGTATCTTAACCATAGGAATACTACGGTTTCTTAGCCTTCTAATTTCTCGGAGGAGGATTCTTTCTGGTTTTTCTTCATAACTTAAATCCGGTTATATCTGGATTGGTTCATGACTTATCACATGTGAGGGGTTAGGAACATATTTCCTCAAAGCTGATACGTGAAAAACATTGTACACAGCTGCCAGCTGGGGAGGCAGTGCTAAACGATAGGCTACTGTTATTATCTTCTCCAAAATCTCATATGGTCCAATATACCTTGGACTCAGTTTTCCTTTCTTCCCAAAACGCATAACTCCTTTCGTTGGAGCTATTCTCAGAAATATATGTTCACCTATCTCAAAATTCAGCTCCCTTCTTCGATTGACTTCATAACTTTTCTGTCGACTTTGAGCAGCTTTCATTCTTTCCTTTACTTTCCTAACAGGTGCTGCTGTTTTCTCCACAACGTCTGGTCCTAAGCCAGCTCTTTCACCAACTTCATCCCAATGAAGTGGTGTTCTACACTTTCGACCATACAAAGATTCATATGGAGCCATTTGAATTGAAGCTTGGAAACTGTTATTATAGGCAAACTCTACCAGTGGTAATTTCACATCCCAACCTTCTGAAAAATCCACAATACATGCCCTGAGCAAATCATCTAAAATCTGAATCACCCTTTCTGATTGTCCATCAGTCTGAGGGTGAAACGCAGTACTGAATGTCAGCTTTGTACCCATAGCTTTATGCAGACTTTTCCAAAATGCTGATGTAAACTTAGGATCTCTATCTGATACAATGGAAACTGGAACACCATGTAGCCTCACTATTTCCTTAACATACAAATCTGCATACCTACTCACCTTGTAGGTTGTTTTAACTGGTAAGAAGTGAGCAGACTTAATGAGTCTATCAATTATAACCCAGATGGAGTTATATCCTTGAAATGTTCTTGGTAATACAGTTACAAAATCCATCGCTATACTCTCCCACTTCCATTCTGGAATGGGCAATGGCTTCAATAATCCAGCTGGTCGCTGGTGTTCGGCTTTCACCAGCTGACATGTCAAGCATTCAGCTACAAACTTGGCAACATCTCTCTTCATTCCTGGCCACCAATACAACTGCTGGAGGTCCTTGTACATTTTCGTACTTCCTATATGTAGTGAATATGGAGCTGTACGTGATTCCTTCAAAAGTTCAGCTCTTATATCTTTTACTTGGGGTACCCAAATTCTCCCCAAATATCTAACAATCCCTTCGTCTGAAAAATTGAGGCTGCTGCCTCTTTCTTTATCTTGTTTATCCCATTTCTACAATTGTTCATCTTGCAGCTGACCTTCTCGAATTTGATTTAACAAATTTGATCTTGCTGAGAGGTTTGCTAAGATCACATCATTACTACTGCTGGAAACTATTTCTAGTCCAAACCTTTCAATTTCAGTCGCCAATGGCTTTTGAATAACCAACTGCGACAATCCCATCGATTTTCTACTCAAGGCGTCAGCTACCACGTATGCTTTCCCTGGGTGATAACTGATAGTACAATCATATTCCTTAACCAGCTCCAACCACCGCCTCTGCCTCATATTCAATTCTTTCTGGGTAAAGAAGTATTTCAAACTCTTGTGATCTGTGAATATTTCACACTTCTCCCCAAAGAGATAATGCCTCCATATCTTAATGGCAAAGACAACAACTGCTAGTTCTAAATCATGCGTCGGGTAATTCTTCTCGTGATCCTTCAGCTGTCTAGATGCATATGAAATGACTTTATGCTCCTGCATCAACACAGCTCCTAGTCCCAACTTTGATGCGTCGGTATAAATTACAAATCTTCCTTGATCAGTTGGCATCATCAACACAGGTGCTTCAATCAATGCTTGCTTCAGTTTGTCAAAACTGTTTTGACATTCAGCTGTCAAATTATACTTCACCTATTTTCTTGTTAACGTAGTCAAGGGAACAGCAATCTTAGAGAATCCTTGGATAAATCGCCTATAATATCCAGCTAAACCCAAGAAACTCCTTATCTCCGCAACATTCTTTGGTACTGGCCAGTCTCTAACAGCTTCTACTTTAACTGGGTCTACTTCTATTCCATCCTTAAAAATAATATGGCCTAAGAATGACACCTTCTCCATCCAGAACTCACATTTACTAAATTTAGCAAACAGTTTCTTATCTTTCAAAATCTGGAGAACAATTATTAAATGTTGAGCATGCTCCCATCTGGTCTTAGAATACACTAAGATGTCATCAATGAAAACTACTACAAACTGGTCCAAAAATGGTTGAAAGACTCTATTCATTAAATCCATAAAAACCGATGGAGCATTCGTAAGTCCAAAGGACATAACTAGGAATTCATAATGGCCATATCTACTTCTAAAGGTTGTTTTGTAAACATCAGATGCCTTAATTTTCAGTTGATGGTATCCAGACTTCAAGTCAATCTTATAAAACACCACCGATCATTTGAACTGGTCGAACAGATCTTCTATCCTAGGCAAGGGATACTTATTTTTAATTGTCAATTTGTTCAACTCCCGGTAGTCTATACATAAACTCATAGTTCCATCCTTTTTCTTAACAAATAAAACAGGGGCTCCCCAAGGGGAAGTACTTGGTCTAATAAACCCTTTCTTTAACAGATCTTGTATCTGTTCTTTTAGTTCCTTCATTTCCGTTGGTGCTAATCGATATGGTGGTCTAGATACTGGAGCAGCTCCTGGGACCAAATCAATTGAAAATTACAGTTCTCTGTCTGGTGGTAGTCCCTGGATGTCTTCTGGAGAAACTTCAGGGAACTCGTTTACTATTTCTACGGTTAATAGCTGAGATCTACCAGCCGTTGATAAGGATGACACAACTCGGGGAACTCTATCAACATGCTTGGCTAAAAACTGTAATGACTTTCCCACAGGTGGGTTAACAACTACCCTTCGTAGTTTGAAATCAACTAATACCCATACTTAGTTAGCCATTCTATTCCCAAAATCATATCAAATTCTGGCATTGGCAATACAATCAAATAGGCCGTAATCTTGTGTCCTTGAATTTTAAGCTCTAAACTCCTAATCAGCTCATGAGACACCAGCTGTTCTCCTGAAGGTACTGATACACAATAACCTACCAATACTTGCTCCGATTGGATAGGCAGTTTCTTAACAAATTCAGCTCAATGAATGAATGTGTAGATCCTGAATCTATTAAAGCCAGAGAAGGAAATCCATCTATCGAAATTTCACCAGTAAATACTTTCGAGTCTGGATTGGCTTGATCAGTGGTCATTACGTAGGCTCTACTAGTTACCAGATGCTTGGATTTTGGACAATTCTTCATAATATGTCCTGTCATCCCACATTTATAGCAGACATTTTGTCCAAGTCCGCACTGTCCAGGATGAGATTTCTGGCACTGAGGACACACTGGCCTATTATTACCAGCGGGAACAGAACTAATAGGTTGAATCAGCAGAGGTTTTTGCTCCTGAGGCCTTTGCTGGCTCTTGTTCTGTTTCTTGAATGGCCTCTGATCCTTCTGCTGAAAGGCTTGTCTCTTCTGCTGCCTTTCCTCGTCAAGATCCTTCCAATCCCTTTCAATTTGCAGGGCTCTATCCACTGCTTCTAGCTGGGAAGTATTGTTCAAAGAATACTTGCTTGAAATCTACCCAAGTTAAGTTCAGCATATCCACAGACAATTTGGCTCCTTCCCACCAAATCATCGCATCTTCCCTTAACATATAGATAGCGCACCTGGGCCTATCTAAATCAGGCGTCTGGAGGTACTCAAAAATAACCTCCATGGATTTGATCCAGCTCTCAGCGACAAGTGGATCAGTAGTACCACTAAACTCCTTGGGTTTCTGTCGTCTGAACTTCTCCTGGGGATCATCATTACTTGGTTCCCTGCTACTGGAAGATTGCCCATTGCCTCTGTTATTTTGCTCTACCAACAGTCGTAACAATTGAGTAATATTAGCACTATCAGTAGTGGTTTCTTCCAAAGGAATACTTCTTCTACCTCGTCCTCTTCCTGACATCTTATATTCTATAGCCCGCAATCCACCACATATATTTATCAGAACATGCTAAAATAAAAGACAATGCTCTGAAAATAAAACTCACAACTTAGAGGAACAGATGATGAACTTTGATCCAGCTGATGGTGCATGTGTTTATCTCAGGAACGTCGCTCTGATACCATGTTGTGACACCCGAACCCAACGGGGCCACGAGATTTGGGGTAATTAAAAAATTTCAAAATAAAAGAAGGGTTAAAAGATAATTTGTTATAAGCTGTATCTCTTATAACTTAAAAAGAAATAGAAACTCGATGACAAAACTAACAAACATATATTTGTGCGCCAACTACTGAAACTTGTTTGCGGAAAACAGTGTCTAATATATAACTTTGCAATTGCGATTACAACACCCGAATTTCTACATGAATAAACAGATGTTGCAATTGATTTCAATACAGTACTTCTAAGATACAAAACAACGACTGCTATGACACGGAATACGTTGGCCATTGACAAACACACATCACCCAGAAGCTGATTCACGTTTCACCACCTGTTCGCTCCTCAGCTGTCGCACCTGCACCATTTTAAAAGCTAATGAGCCTAGGGGCTCAACAAGTAAAATATGAATAATAATAAGTTCAAATACCAGGTGGACATCTGATCATTTCATAAGTTAAAGGAACATCAATGCGTAAACATTTCTTAAACATTCGTAAGCTTGGAGACAGGGGAATATAACCCAAATCTCAACATCAATATTTTCATTATATTTATGACTCAGAAGCTCTCCTTAGGTCCGTGTTGCACCTGATCAAGTGACTACTGATATCAGCCTTAGCCATTGGCTTCTTTACGTTGGGGCAACCGACATATAGACGACTGTTCACCCTTCTCTTTATGGCCGTCTGTTATCTTTGCCATAAATCTTAAAATAAACTTTTGTTCCTTTAACATCCTTTCTTAAAACTTTCTTAAAATCCTCGGGTTCCATCATTTAAAACTCTTGCTTCCACTTTGAAATTTTACTGAGTATCGAATTCGAACTTTGGATTCATAACATGTAATGAAACCAGTCTCAAGAGAAACCAGTCGCAGGATAAAATAAGACGTAGTGAACAGTACCAGTTGCAACGAATAGGAATCAGTCGCAAGACAAGAACCAGTCGCAAGGTCTCATATTAAACAAAACGGCTTCGTTAGTGCAAGAAAAGCACTAACATACGTAAAATCAGACGCAAGTATTTTACTAATAGAAACCAACTGCAAAGTTTTTTTTAAATGAAACGACGTTGTTAGCATGTCGACCAGCTGCAGGAAAAATGTTAACAACCAGTCGCAATGAACAGTACAAACCAGACGCAAATTTTGGAATGTTTCATACTAAGCAAAACGATGTCGTTCAAAGAAATTTGCCACGACAATAAAACCAGTCGCAAGAAATGAAACCAGCTGTAAGGAATAGAAATCCAGTCGCAAGACTAATACCAGCTGTAATGAACAGTACTTAGAAACGAATAGAGTAACTGCTGAATTATTACAACTAAATGCATCTGCTGGTGAACAGTGCATCTGCTGAATTTTACGAAAGCAATGTAACTGCTGGATTTTACAATAAGAATGCATCTGC
>KV010656.1:131802-150966 GCA_001598015.1 Dorcoceras hygrometricum | reverse complement strand
TCGTTAGTGCAAGAAAAGCACTAACATACGTAAAATCAGACGCAAGTATTTTACTAATAGAAACCAACTGCAAAGTTTTTTTTAAATGAAACGACGTTGTTAGCATGTCGACCAGCTGCAGGAAAAATGTTAACAACCAGTCGCAATGAACAGTACAAACCAGACGCAAATTTTGGAATGTTTCATACTAAGCAAAACGATGTCGTTCAAAGAAATTTGCCACGACAATAAAACCAGTCGCAAGAAATGAAACCAGCTGTAAGGAATAGAAATCCAGACGCAATGAATAGTACCAGTCGCAAGACTAATACCAGCTGTAATGAACAGTACTTAGAAACGAATAGAGTAACTGCTGAATTATTACAACTAAATGCATCTGCTGGTGAACAGTGCATCTGCTGAATTTTACGAAAGCAATGTAACTGCTGGATTTTACAATAAGAATGCATCTGCTGAATTTTAACTTGGTATTTGTAATATCAAATACAACTATACTATCAGCCGTTGCCTATCAAATCAGATTTCGTACTGATTCAACTAGCATCTCCCGATTACATAGTTATCAAATTCTGATATTACAACTACTAAATTGAAGAACATTCATAAACATTCTGGGAATAAACTCGAATCCTAAGTACTTTAAAACATCATAAAATCTCTGGGAAACGTTTTGGAAGCATCATAAACATCAAAACATCATTTTCGAACCCATCTTTCTTTCCTTGAACATGTATAAAATTATTTTAAACATGAACTTTAAACATATCATAACATATAGGCAAGAAGACTCAAGAACATCAATATAAGCTTTAAATGGTGAGTCAAGAATAAACTTTTACTTGTCTTAAACACAGCTTTGTAACAGCAACCGATCCCTACAGAAGTCTTCTCCTAGAGCAATACACGAACTTCTGGAGAATATTTTGAAGAACACTAAAGATTTTATTTGCAAATGATAAAGATCTTGCTTTGAAAACATGTTTAATTATGGAAGGGATTAGTGGCAAGCTACGAAATCAAGCATGACACACTTAGAAATTTTGGTAAAATTCCCTTCCTCTCATTTTAATTTGTAAAACACCAAACCTTTTTCAAAAGAAATCATTTGTCCTCCTTAAAAATATTTTCAATCATTTAAAACTTGCTCGTGCATCACCCTGGGAGTCATCGGCTGGAACCAGCTGTGCCACATCTTATTTTCTGATATCAATTTAAATCTGTAATACATATCATTTCATATGACAAGTTAAATCTATAAAATGAATCAAGATGCATAATGTGGTCCTATGGATTTTGGGGCGTTACAGCTACAATCTGAACAGAATACCCAAAAAGTTCAGCTTGGGCAAAGCTTACTCAACTCACAACCGAGGCTCTCAATTCTGAAGGACTAATACTAAACACAGGAACCTACTCTAACTCAAAGTTTAATGCTAAGAACTGAAACTATCGTCAATAGAACATGGTTACCTAAATCGTAGCGTAACTCAGCCGGAAAATAAAAGTCGAACACGACAACTTCACTTTGACTTCTCTATTCTGGTCGCTATCGCCTTCCAAACTGGTATGGGAATGTAGAGCTTGAAGATAGGTTTTAAACCGTAGCACCCTCGCTCAAAACTGATTGGCCAAACTCTAGCAATCAGGAAAATACTAGGTCGATGAACAGTGACGAAAAGGGTTTAGGAAAATATTGTGATCGGAAGCTCTCAAAAGACAAGGTGTTTGTGGTGTGGAAAAATTGATATGTTACTCAAAGATGATATATATATACGACTTAAGTTCTTCAGATGGGCTACAATGTTTTCAGATCAGCTCAGGTATCCACATTGTACTCATCTTAGGCATGCAGCTCAGCACGCGTACTCAATGCAACTCTCGCTACCAACAGTTTGCATCCACAGATAGATCACGCTCGCAACAGGTCACGCTCTCAAATCAGATCACGCTCACCAAGCAGATCATGCTCACATATCAGATCTCGCACACGGTTCAGCTCTCGCACTCAGTTCAGATCTCGCCTACCAAGATAACCTACTCATCAGTTTGTGTGCCTCAAACAGCTCTCGCCAATCTGACCGTCCACTCAGCTCACAACTGACATGAATGCCACTAACAGCTCTCACCAGGCTCCTATACGCCACCAGATTATGCCTAAGCTGATCTCATAGATCAATACATCACAACACTCCTGATCTTACTACTCAGCTCAGAACATTGCCTAATTCCCAAAGCTAAACTTAGCCTATGCCTTAAAACTCAAACTGATAGCATTTCAGAGCAGCTACTCCGCTATTTCAGTCTCACACAAAACAGATTACACTATTAGCTTTGGATATACTCAACGCCTCTTAGCTTAGAAGACTTAGATCCGATCTTGCCTTCAATTCAGCATAGGATTCTCTATTCAGCTTACAGACTCCAATTCAGTTCGTGATAGCCAACTGAGCTCATGATGGTCAATGTAGGTTGGAATGGTCAACTCATCAAGTGATTAAATCTCTATGTTGATCCGATTAAATCACTAATTACATCGGATAATTACAGTCCTCACATTCTCCCCACCTTAAAACATATTTTGTCCTCGAAGTTGAATGCAGCACAACAAAACAGATCACAACATGGACTAGCAAAAACGGATCACAACTGAATATGCCCAGAAACTAAACAGAATTCATGGAAGAAATCAGTACTCAAATAGATAAGGCCACTCTTGTCTCATCTTGGCTTCCACCTCCCAGGTAGCCTCCCCCCTTCCATGTTTACTCCAATGTACCATAACCAAAGGTATTGTATCACTCCTCAGTTGCTTCTCCGTTTTGTCAAGAATTCTCACTGGATATTCAATGTAACTAAAGTTCTGTTCCAGCTAACTTCATCAGTTCTCAACACATGGGAAGGATCCGACTCATACTTCCTCAGCATTGACACATGAAACACACCATGCATCAATGACAACTCAGCCTGCAACTGCAATCTATACGCTAAGGATTCAATACATTTGATAATCTCATACGGGTCGATTAATCTAGGAGCTAATGTACCCTTCGTTCTGAATCTCGTCACGCTCTTGAAAGGATAAACTCGTAGAAACACTCGATCACCAACATGAAACTCCAAAGGCCTATGCCTTTTATTCATATAACTGGATTGGGATCTTGTGCTGCCTTCATTCTCTACCGAATCAGATCAACTTGGTCCTTCATGTGCTGCACAAACTCTGGAGAAGACAACTGTATCTCCCCAACTTCTTCCCAACAGATAGGCGATCTGCATGTACAACCATACAAAGCCTCAAATGGTGCCATCCCGATTTTCATGTGATATCTGTTGTTGTACGAAAACTCTACCAAAGACAACGAATCCTGTCAACCACCACCAAAATCCATCACTACAGCTCGCAGCATATCCTCTAAAGTCTGTATGGTCCATTCAGATTGGCCATCTGTTTGGAGGTGACACGTTGTACTCATAGCCAATCTAGACCCCAAAGCTACCTACAAGCTCTTCCAGAATCGGAAGTAAACCTATCATCCCTGTCGGAAATTATAGACACTAGCATGCCATGCAATCTCGCCACATGGTCTATGTACAGTCTCGCCATCTTCCTCATAGAGCACGTCATATCGTAGGAAATAAATTGGTCTGATGTAAATAGTCTATCAACCACTACCCAAACAACATCACAACTTTGGCCCGAACTAGGAAACTGGGTAACGAGATCCATAACAACGTGCTCCCAATTCCATTGGGTCACCTCCAAACTCTGAAGCATACCACCAGGTCTCATTCGCTCAGCCTTAACCTGTTGGAAGTTCAAGCATCGAGCCACAAATCCGGAAATATCATTCTTCATGCCTTCCCACAAGTAGTAAGCTCTCAACACATGGTACATCCTTTTCACTCGGATGCACGCTGTGGCGACTACAATGGGCCTCTTTCAGGATGGAATCCTTCAAATCAATCAAGTTCGGAACCACCAATCTCCCTCGAAGCCTCAAAAAACCATCAGAAGCAACAATAAAATCATATGAATGACTTAATTGGGCTTTCAACTTCAACTCATGAATGTATGGGTCAGTCCTCTGCACTACTCTAATATCCGTAACAATCTGGGGTTCAACCTGAAATGAAGAAACTACAAAGAAATCATCCCCAGGCTGGAAACACCATCCTAAGTCCCAAATGCTCGTGGACCTTCGAAATACTCAACGCTGCCAGCTTCACAGGCTGGTTCCTACTCAAAGCATCTGCAACAAGATTCACTCGTCCTAGCTGGTACAGGATCTCACAATCAAAGTCCTTGAGCAAGTCCATCCATCGACGATTTCTCATGTTCAGATCGGACTGAGTGAAGATAATCACAAATTTCTCTCCATATAATTAGTGGCGCCAAAACTTAAAGGAAAAAACTATGGCAGCCAATTAGAAGTCATGAATGGGATATCTAGTCTCGTGATGCTTCAACTGTCGAGACGCATAAGCTATAACTCTCCCATTCTGTATCAACACGCAAACCAAACCACTCAAAGAATCATCGGATCACACCACAAAACCTCCTGATCCTTAGGATAATGCTAGCACAAGAGCCATAATTAACTTCTCTTTAATCGTCAGAAAGTTGGACTCACATTCATTGGTCCAAAAAAACCTCCTATCCTTCTGGGTCAACTGCATCATCGGCCTGTCTGTCGTCGAAAATCTCTCAATGAAACGTCTATAATAGCCCGCTAAACTCAAGAAACTATGAATCTCAGATACTTTCTTGCACCGCTCCCAGTTGATGACCTTCTCGACTTTGCCATGATCCCCCGAAATACCCTGAGACGAGATACCATGACCAAAAATACTACTAAATACAGCCAAAATTCGCACTTGGAGAACTTGGCATACAACTGTGAGTCTCGCAAAGTCGGCTATACTAACCTCAAGTGATCCTTGTGCTCTCGAATAGACCAAGATATCATCGATAAAGACGATCATAAAGCGATCAATGTACTCACATAAAACTCGGTTAATCAGGTCCATGAAGATAGCAGGGGCATTCGTAAATCCAAAAGGCTTCAGCAGAAATTCATAATGCCCATACCTGATCAGAAAAGCCGTAATCCTCATCTCGGATTTGCAACTAATGATAACCCGAACGCAAATAAATCTTTGAGTACACCGCTGAACCCTACAGCTGATCAAACAGTTCATCAATCCTCGGCAACGAATACTTGTTCTTCACTGTCGCTTTGTTCAGTTTCTTAAAATCAATACGCATCTGTATTAACTCGTCTTTCTTCTTCACAAACAAGATCGGAGCTCCCAAAGGTGACAGACATGGTCTAATGAAGCCCTTCTCTAACAGATCTCACAATTGGTCCTTAAGTTCCCTAAATTTAGTTGGCACCAAGCGATAAGGAGCTCTAGAAATCGGGGCAGTACCTAGCAGCAACTCAATACAGTAATCAATCTCTCGTTTCGGAGGAAATAAAGGAATCTCATCTGAAAAGACGTGAAGGAAATCTAGAAAAATAGGAATATCACCAAACTCCAACCGTGGCTCCTAAGTTGCATCCAAATCATAGATTATAAATCCTGAGTTATCGAGCAACAACAAACTAAAAATCTCCATAGCCGACACCAGGGGTATCTGGATCTAGAATCAGTACCGTAGAAATCCCACTTCTCAATAGATTTAAGCATAAACCTCACCGCACCATGGAAGTAATCAACCATAGCTCTATAGCTAGACAAAACATCCAAGCCCAATTTGCCATCAACACATTCTCATCAAACTTAACAACACAACCCAGCACTATCTCACAGGATATCAAACTCACACCAACAGGAGTAGCAACAGACACAGCATCACACAAAGGTATAGAAAACAACCCAAACTCATACACAAATAAATCGTATATAAACGAGTGTGATGCTCCAATTTCAAATAAAACCCATGCAGGATAGTCAAAGTTAAAGAAATTACCAGCAATCACTCCTTCGGGAATATCATTAGTCTGCTCCCTTGTATCGCATTCACTTGAGCTCGCTGAGGTCGAGTGCTGAGGTTGAGAAGGCCCTATGAACCTAGATTCTTACGACGGCTGATAACTTGATCGCTGGGGCTGAGCATGGGGATACGATATCCATGAATAATCTCCAGGAGAACCCTGCTGCAAAAGGTTATAGCATTGTCCCCTGGTAGGACACATCCTCTCAAAGTGTCCAACTTGCCCACAGATACGGCAAGTACTTGCAGTACATGCCAATGTGAAGTCAGAGGCCTG
Organism: Dorcoceras hygrometricum; assembly: GCA_001598015.1. NCBI lineage: Eukaryota > Viridiplantae > Streptophyta > Magnoliopsida > Lamiales > Gesneriaceae > Dorcoceras > Dorcoceras hygrometricum. The sequence goes on along the minus strand of KV010656.1, from coordinate 144,691 downwards.
CCACCGCACTGACCAGAGATCACTGACCTCGAACTCCCTCCACCAAAACTGTTCGACCAGAAGAACTAGAACCCAACCTCTTGAATTGCTTCTCTCTTGGCCTAAAGCTCTGGTGTTTTGACGACTGCGGTGCCTGAGAAGGCTGGGAAGAAGGCTTCCCCAAAGTTGCAGGATAAAAACTCTGTACAGCTGACAGCTGGACTTGGATTTCCTATTTAACAAACCCTCCTCAATGTCGATCGCTCGGTTCATGGAATCAGCATAGGTAGAAGGGGAACCTGCTAACACTTACTGATAAAGATCCATCCTCAAACCCTCCAAAAACTTGTTTCCCTTCACCATATCTTGGCCAGAAACGTGATGGACATAGGAGAGAAGGGAAGAAGACTGTCTAGCGTACTCGGCCAACTTCAGATTCCCTTGCACCAAGTTATTGAAATCTCGCTCACTGGAGTTGTAGTACGACTCGGGAATGTACTCCTGATGAAAAGCGGCACAGAAACTCTCCTACGTGGTCGCCTTACCCATCTCAGTCATGGCTCTGGAAGCACCCTTCCATCAGCCTTGCGCATGATACATCAACTGGAACATCGCCAAACTCAGTATCCTCTCATCATCATACTGCACACGATCAACAGTCCTTTCATGTGCTCAAGCCATCCCTCGGCTGCAAATCCACCCTCAGTAGAACTGAAATTAGGAGGATTCATCCGCTAGAACCTAGCCAGAACTAGCTCCATATCATCAAAATGTCGAGTCAAGTTCTCCACCTCAACCTCGGTCTTCCTAGCCCTACGGTGCAAAGGAACACTAGGCAGATCTACGTCCTCTCCCTCATCACTATCCAACCTTTTTGACTCAACCACAACCAGCCTAGCAGCTCTACCTCTACCTCTCCTCCTCGGCGGCATCTAAGAGATATTCAAAGGTGAGCACAAAAACATGTAAATCAAGTATTCAAGGACATACAGGAGGGCAATCACTGTGCCTAGACACGAGTGTGATATAAAAAAAATCAAGCTTATCCCAGTTTAAGTTATGATACAAGAATTTCAGACCCGGTGCTGATAGAACAGAAATTAGCACATAATTAACATTAAAATGCATAAGCTTAAAAAAGTGGTTAAAATTTTTCTTTTGGCTGAACAAAAAATACATCTTCCAAATGGTTTCATACTCAAATTATGGACTTTGATTCAAAAGATAACAATAAAACTCATCAAACACAAATGTATACATTGATACAACCATCGAATTAGAAAACATCATGCACACAAAGTCCAGCAACACAACTACACACGGAATCCCCTGGAAATGACTCGATACAATATATACATAACTGGGACATCAAACACCTATGGGACTCCACCAGCTGAAGCATCACTCGAACCAGCATGGCTGTGCTTTATTTTGTTCTTCTGTTATGGATTTGCACAACACTCTCTCTCTGCTATGGCGCTCTCTGTCTTCACTTCTGTTTCATTTCGCCTATATATAAAGCCGCTTATCCGATTTGTCCGTTGGACACAAAATTGTAGCCATTCTGAAAATTCTTCTGACGCATTTGTACTTTGTGTCCTTTGGCTTTTAATGCGTTGCATGCTTTATTTGAATTGAGCTCTTTTCATCGGCACTGCTATAGCCTTTGATCACTTCGAGCTCTGTGTGCTTGTACCTGATGTGGACAAGAAAAAAAAATTAGTTTGAACCAATTAATTCGGTCTTCTTAGAATTGTTCAAACTGCTTTGTTTGACCAGATTGATTTGTCTAGATCTGGTTTATCAGCTTGTTTCTTCGTCAAGCTGGTTGCTCTTCATATTTAATCTGTTCTTTGAGCAACTTCTGCATCCGTGCCTCTTTTTGTCTGCAGCTGAGCTTATTCTGTTCTTTCCTGCTCTTGAGCTGCTTCGAGGCTCCAGATTTGCTTCACTCCCAGCTGTGATATATCTGTGAGATCAAGCTTCTCACAGATTGTCTGCTCCCGGCTGGTCCTCTTAAATTCAAGCTGGTTTGTCCTTAACCAGCTGTGCTCTATTCTTCTCGTCAGGAGCCCCAGTGTTACTTGCTTGTTCACTTGATACATTCAGACACCTCATCCAAATTATCAGCAAGCACAATATTATAATAATCAATCCGATTCATATGATGAATTGATTATCACGCATAGTGATCTGACCTGCACTTGATCACTGTGGTTGTCTATGCAACGGCACTTGAACACTGCACTTGTACTCTGCACTTGATCTGCGCTTGAGCCATTCTGCACTCCAACACTGCTCATCATTCTCTACGCTTGATCTTCGTGCTGCTCCAGCTCCAAGCCGGTGAACCAGCTTGTCGTTCCATGCACTTCTAGAAGTAAACTGCTGAACCAGCTTGGGCGTCCCCTTACTGTTCCAGCTAGATATCATCGACCAGTCCAGCTTAGGCATCCACTCACTGTTCCAGTTTGGATATCTTCACGTCTACTCCAGTCTTATCAAGCTGCGCATGTCATGTAGAACGTTATACAATAGAAAAAGATTTTGTGTGAATCAAAACTTAGATTCTGATCTTTTAGAAACAGACCCAACAGAAAGTCTATCAACAACAACCCAAATCGAATCGCATCCCATATTCGATCGAGGTAAGTGTGTCACAAAATTCCATTGAGGCACTTCTAAACTCTGTAGCAAACCACCAAGTCTCATTCTCTCTACCTTGACCTGTTGGCAATTCAAACATCGTGCTACAAATCCAGAAATATCATTCCTCATACCTTCCCACCAGTAGTGAGACTTCAAGGCATGATACATCTTCTCGCCTAGATTCACACTATAACGACTACAATGGGCCTCATTAAAGATAGTCTCTTTCAAATCAGTCAGGTTCCGAACCACCAATCTACCACTAAATTTCAGACATCCATCAGAAGCAACAGAAAAATCATCTGACTGTCCATTTTGGGCCTTAATCTTCAATTCATGAATATACGGGTCAGTCCTCTGCGCTGATCTAATGTCTGTAAAAATCTTTGGTTCAACCTGAAGAGAAGAAACCACAAAGTACTGATCACTTGGCTGAAATTGCCACCTAGAAGTCCCAAATCCTCATGGACTTTGGATATACTCAATGACGTCAACATCGCAGGCTGGGCTTTCCAACTCAAAGCATCAGTAACTAAGTTCATCCTCCCAGGCTGATACTGAATCTCATAGTCAAAGTCTTTGAGCAACTCCATCCAACAACGGGACTCATATTCAAATCCTACTGTGTGAAGATATACTTCAAACTCTTATGGTCCGTGTACACCACGAACTGCCCACCATACAAGTAGTGACACCAAATCTTCAAGACAAAATCAACCGTAGCGAACTCTAGGTCATGATCGCGGTATCTCGTCTCATGGGGATTCAACTGCCGGGACGCATAAGCTATCACTCGCCCGTTCTGCATCAACACGCAGCCCAAACCATTCAGAGAAGCATCTGAGCACACTACAAAACTTCCAGAACCCGAAGTCAATGTCAACACAGGAGCAGTAGTCAACTTCTTCTTGAGCAACTGGAAACTCGACTCACACTCATCAGTCCAAACAACCTTCTTATAGTTTCTGGGTCAATTTAGTCATCGTCTTGGCTATCGAAGAGAACTTTTCAATGAAACGTCTATAATAGCAAGCCAATCCCAAGAAACTACGAATCTCAGAAACATTCCTAGGTCGCTCCCAGTTAAGAACTACTTCGACCTTGCTAGGATCCAACGAAATACCTTCCGCAGATATGACATAACCCAAAAAGATTACCTTGTCCAGACAGAATTCAAACTTGCAGAATTTCGTATACAGTTGTGAGTCTCTCAGTTTCTGTAATACCAGTCTCAAGTGCTCTTTATGCTCTCGGTAGCTCTTAAAATACACCAGGATGTCATATATGTGAGGATCAGATTTCTAAATTAGTGATTAATCGGATTTTGGGATTATATTAGTCACGGAAATTAAGAATTTCGAATTCTGGAATTTCAAATTTTTGGTGAAATCTGATTTGGGAAAATTCAGATCTCTAGTTGGAGTTGTCCATATTTTAGTTCGGGTTTATCGGGTGAAATCTGGTTGAGAAATGATGTTGAATTGATTGAAATTTTATAGAGATCTGGTCCCCTGTGTGTTAGTGTGTTTTGCCGCGAGAAGAAGGTAAAACGCTGCATTTTGGTGAGATCTGGTTTGTCGGGAATGGCGCAGAAATGAATATGCTATTCTTTCGAATTTCAGATGTCAACGCGGGTCAACGCATTTGGAAGTGGCAAGAGATCTGTTAGCGCTAGTGTGTGACGTAAGCAGATCTCGTGTTGGTCAACATGTTAGAGTTGACATCTGGTATAGCGCGCATAGTTGAGGATCTGTTTTGAGCGCTAGCGTTGTAATTTGAGGAGAGATCTGTTTTGCTGTGTGACATTGTTTAGCATTATGCATTGCTAAGGCGTAGACATCTGTTTTAGTGTTGGCGCTTAGATCTGTTGTGTGAGCTCTAAGATCTGTTTTGATTGTTGCGTCGTCGTTTTGAAGTCCTCAGCGTTTAGCGTGTTTTGTATAGTGCAAGCGAGAGATCTGGTGGTTTTTGGCGTTGTGGAGAGATCTGTTTGAGCGATGAGATCTGTTTTATTAATACGTTGTCGTTTTGATTTTAGCGCGAGCGTTTGAATTAACGTTGTGAAGTCTGTTTGATTGTGAGCACTGGATTGTGAAATCTGTTTGGCGCTATTTTGCGTTGTAGAGATCTGTTTTTGTCGGTGATTGATTTAGACAGTAGCCATTGAATTGAGGAATAAATAGAAGTATCGAATTACACTTAGAATATTTCACAACCTGTCATGTCTTATCTTCTCTGTCGAAACCCTCAACTTGCTACTGTTCACCGTAGCTTTCCATCGCCGATTCCCGTCGCTTCCAACCTCTGTTTTTGATAATCTTTGTGTCGTTGAACTCCCCTATCTTAGCTCTTTCGATTGCTACCCATTTTAGACTTTGAATTAGCGCTGAATCTAGAAGCGTGGAGTTGCTAGCGTTCGAAGTTTTTGGGAGAAACCCGTGCCGTGTTTTACTCCTGCTAGCGTGAACTTCTGGGTGAGCATCCTTTGTTGTTTTGAGCTTTGTTCTTGTATTTAAGGCCTGCATCAATTCACTAACGCATCTGCAGCATCACAAAACGCGCTTCGACTGGTTTTTCGCCACCGACCAGCTTTTGCCTCAAAGCTCAAACACACGAAAACATCCAGAATTGCTCAACACACGAAATGGAACCCGAAAAAGCAACTCAAAACAGATATCTAAGCACGAAATCTCATGATCAACCGATTAATTCCACTAATTAATCCTTAATACAAAATCAGGTCTCACAGTTACATTCTGTTTTACGTATTGTGCATTGTATGCATTGAGCATCGATATTGATTGGCATACATGCGTACATATTGAGCCTTTGACAGATTGATTTGATGACCTGATTGGGTGCCACGTTGTGACTGGCCGACTGATGAGTCGTGCCTGAAAAGTCCAACGCTATTATCAGAGTGGTGACTACCGGATTCGAGTGTCTACCACCGAGCTGTGATGGGCTGACGGGCCCCGATGATCACGGACCGATGATTTCCACTGGCTGATTGGCTGTGCGTGGTATAGAGGCTTGATTTGATTTTCCATTTGATGGATTGGTCTAGCTATCCAATTCTTTGATAGCCCTCATACATTCATAGCATTGATTTATGGCATGTCGCATGTTAGCTGTTTTGATAGCTCTTCGTACTGAGGCTTGACCTCGTATTTGTTTTTCTGCTTTTGTGTCTTGGGTCTGTGTTACCCATTTGCAGGCTCTTCGGGTAGCCAGGCTGGACAGAGTGGAGGTTCAGCTGGTCGATCCCCTTTTCCATGAGTCCCAGTTATATTTATGATATGTACTGAACCGGGGGATGCCCCGTGTTGCTGTGTATTGGGGATCTGTATTCCATTTGATTTGTAGTTGCTACCTGTTTGTATAAGTTTGAGTTCACTTATATTTTGATTATCGATATTTTGAATGTATGTTTTTACGTTCAGGCCATAATGATTTCGAAAAATTTTTAAGCCCTGATTTTTAGCTTCCGTGTTTATGCGTTTATTATGTGTTAATTGTCAGTAATTAGCACGGGGCCTGACATTTTTTGTATCAGAGCTTAAACTGGGATAAGCTCGATTTTTTTATCACACTCGAGTCTAGGCACAGAGTTTTGATTTAATTGTTGATTGACTCTGTGACTTACGTGATTTTATCTGCCTTGATGTTATATCTGTTGTTAGCCTTACCTCTAGACTTGTGTAGATGCCGCCGAGGAGAGGTAGATCTAGACGTTCCGCTGAGGGGTCTAGGGCTCCAGATAGTGATGAGTATGTACATCGGGTGGATGATGTGACTCGAAGAATAGGTGAGATGGAACTAGTTTTAGCTCGATTTCAGCGTACGAACCCTCCGACGTTTGCTGCTACTGAGGGTGGTGCGAAAGCTGAGGCTTGTCTAGTCCAGATGGAGGAGTTATTCGATACCTTGGAGTACGCTCCGGAAAAGAGATTGAAGTTAGCAGTGCTGCAGTTGCGAGATGACGCGCAGCGCTGGTGGAAAGGTACTTCTAGGATGCTACGTGATTGTGGGGCGGTGATCACCTGGGAGAGCTTATGTGAGGCGTTCCGTCAGGAGTATACCCCGGAGTCCTACTTCGCCAGCCGAGAGCGAGAGTTCGACAACCTCAAGCAGGGTAACATGCGAGTGGCCGAGTATGCGAGGCTGTTTTCTGCTCTTTTGGTGTACATGCCACATGTAGCAAACCAAGTGCGGACGAAGAGGAACAAATTCTTGAAGGGCTTGAGACCTGATCTTTACCGGATGGTGTTGTTTGGGTCCCCGGAGACCTTTATGGAAACTGTGAACAATGCGGTTGATATTGAGGAGAGTTTGATGGATCCTGATGCTCCGGTGAAGCAGACGACCGCGCGTGCTTCTCAGCCAGCGCAGGCGGTGTCGCAGTCGTATCAGTCTTCTCAGGGGTCATAGCTGTCGAGTCGCCAGCAGTTTAGAACTCGAGGGAAGCAATTCAATAAGAACAGCCATTCGAGTTCCTATGGTTCCGTGAGTTCTGGTTCTGGCAGAGGTTCAGGCAGTGGTTCTGGCGGTGGATTTTGTGCACAGTGCGGAGGGAGACATGAGACTTCGCAGTGTCGTGGAGTTAGAAGACTTTGCCATATTTGTGATCAGCCGGGACATTTCGCTAGGGCGTGTCCTTCGATAGGAGGGCGTTCTTCTGGACAGTCACAGCAGGGTTCCGCTGGTGGTTCTTCGCAGTGACAGCACCCTTTCGCTCAGTCCCAGCGATCAGGATTTCAGCCTCTTGAGCCATCTAGGTTTGGAGGACCCTCCCGACCTCAGTTTCAGATTCCCCAGCAGGCTCAGACGAGTGCTTTGAACAGAGAGCAGGCTGAGGAGACGCCTGGCATTGTGATTGGAGGTACATGATTTATATTTGATTATCCTGCGAGAGTTCTTTTTGACACTGGTGCATCACATTCTTTCATATCTGAGATGTTTGTGTTTGATCATGGGTTGAGTTCATCCCCATTATGTGATGTCGTGTCTGTGTCTACTCCTGCTGGTGTAAGTCTGTGGTCCCAAGATGTAGTGATTGATTGTATGATTAGATTTTATGAGCATGTTTTGGTCTCCAATCTGATTGTTTTGGGGATTAGAGATTTTGATTGTATATTGGGGATGGATGTGCTGTCTAGCTATAAGGATACAGTTGATTGCTTCCATGGTGTTGTGATATTTCGCCCTGATTCGGGTGAGAAGTGGGATTTCTACGGTGCTGATTCGCTTCCGAAGATTCCTTCCGCCATGGAGATGTTTAGCCTGCTATCGCTAGGTAACGCTGGATTCATGATCTACACGCTGGATAGTTCCCAAGAGCAGCGATTGGAGTTGAGCGATATTCCGATCGTTAGAGAGTTTCCCGACGTGTTTCTAGATGAGATACCTGGATTCCATCCGAGATGTGAGATCGACTTCAGTATCGAGTTGGTGCCCGTTACTGCCCCGAATTCTAGAGCTCCGTATCGGTTGGTGCCAGCAGATTTGAGAGAACTGAAGGATCAGCTGAGAGATCTCTTGGAGAAAGGCTTCATAAGACCGAGTATGTCGCCTTTGGGAGCTCCGATTCTTTTTGTGAAGAATAAGGATGGATCCATGAGGATGTGTGTGGATTTCATACAATTGAATAAAGCAACAGTGAAGAACAAGTATCCTTTGCCGAGGATTGATGACTTTTTCGACCATTTGCAGGGATCGGTCGTGTACTCGAAGATTGATTTGCGCTCTGGTTATCACCAGTTGCGGATTAGAGAAACTGACGTGGCGAAGACAGCTTTCCGGACTAGATATGGGTATTACGTGTTTCTTGTCATGCCGTTTGGGTTGACGAATGCCCCAGCTGTGTTCATGGATTTGATGAATCGAGTCTTCAGCGAGTATATTGATCGGTTCGTGATCGTCTTCATTGATGACATCCTGGTGTACTCGAGGAGCTTGAGAGAACATAAGGAACATTTGAGACTGGTGTTGCGGCGATTGAGAGACTCACAGATCTATGCTAAGTTCAGCAAGTGTGAATTTTGGCTGGAGAGAATTATCTTTTTGGGTCATGTGATTTCAGCACAAGGAATTTCGGTAGATCCGAGCAAGGTCGAAGTAGTTCTTAACTGGGAGAGACCTAGGAATGTTTCTGAGATCCGTAGTTTCTTGGGTTTGGCTGGCTATTATCGGCGTTTCATCAATAAGTTCTCTTTGATAGCTAAGCCTCTGACTCGGTTGACTCAGAAGGATAAGAGATTTGAGTGGACTGATGAGTGCGAGAACAGTTTCAGACGTTGAAGGAGAGGTTGACTACTGCCGCTGTGTTGGCTCTACCGTTTGGATCAGGAGGTTTCGTGGTGTGCTCCGATGCTTCTCTCAATGTTCTAGGATGTGTTCTAATGCAGAACGATTTGGAGTTGGCTGCGATAGTGTTTGCCTTGAAGATTTGGCGACATTATCTTTATGGTGAAGAATTTGTGGTGTACACCGACCACAAGAGCCTGAAATATATCTTCACGCAGTCTGATTTGAACATGAGGCAGCGACGATGGATGGAATTGCTCAAGGACTTTAACTATGAGATTCAGTATCAGCCTGGGCGGAGGAACTCAGTTGCCGACGCATTGAGTAGGAAGACCCAACCTGCGATGCTTTCGTTTTTGAATGCTTCGAGAGTCTATGAGCAATTGAGTACTTCTGGTTGGAGATTTCAACCAGGCGATCAGTACTTCATGGTTTCTACGATTCAGGTTGAGCCACAGATTTTGCATAACATCAGGGAGGCGCAGAGGACTGATCCCTATATCCATGAGTTGAGGATTAAGGCCCAGAATGGTCAGTCTGATGATTTCTCTGTTTCTTCGGATGGTTGTCTGAGATTTCGAGGGAGATTAGTAGTTCCAAACCTGATTGATTTGAAAGAGACCATCATGAATGAAGCGCATTGTAGTCGGTACAGTGTGCATCCGGGCGAGAGAAAGATGTATCATGCCATGAAGTCTCACTACTGGTGGGCAGGTATGAAGAGCTACATCTCTGGTTTTGTTGCTCGATGTCTGAATTGCCAGCAGGTCAAGGTTGAGAGGATGAGGCCTGGTGGATTGCTGCAGAGTTTAGAAGTGCCCCAATGGAATTGGGAGCACATCGCCATGGATTTCGTAACTCATATACCTCGATCGAGCAGGGGATGTGATGCTATTTGGGTTGTGATTGATAGACTTTCGAAGTAAGCCCATTTCATTCCCTATGATGTGAGGTTCTATATGAAGAAAATGGCAAAATTGTACATCGACCATGTGGTTAGATTGCATGGAGTTCCGGTTTCGATAGTGTCCGACAGGGATCCGAGGTTCTCTTCTCGATTTTGGAAGAGTTTGCAAGTAGCTATGGGTTCGAGATTGGCTATGAGTACGGCCTATCACCCACAGACAGACGGACAGTCTGAGCGTACAATCCAGACTTTAGAGGATATGTTGCGTGCAATTGTGATGGATTTCAGTGGTGGCTGACAGGATTCGCTATCCTTGGTAGAGTTTTCGTATAACAACAGCCACCAGGTGACTATCGGAATGGCTCCGTTTGAGGCGTTGTATGGTTGAAAGTGCAGATCCCCGATTTTTTGGGAAGAAGTTGGTGAAAGATAGCTTTCTACTACTGAATTTGTGCAGCACATGAAGAATCAGATTGATTTGATTCGGAGTAGAATGAAAGTTGCTCAAGACCGTTTCTCTAGCTATGCTAATAGAAGACGTCGACCGTTAGAGTTTGAGGTAGGCGATCGTGTGTTTCTCAAGATTTCTCCTTTCAAGAGTGTTATGCGCTTCAGATTTAAAGGCAAATTGGCTCCCAGATTTGTTGGTCCTTTTGAGATTGTTGAGCGGATTGGACAGTTGGCTTATAGATTGAGGCTTCCCGAGGAGTTAGCAGCGATGCATGATGTCTTTCATGTGTCTATGTTGAGAAAATATGAGCCAGATCCGTCCCATGTTTTGAGCACCGACGAAGTTGAGCTGGATTATGCCTTGAGCTATGTCGAATATCCGGTGCAGATTCTGGATAGAAAGGAGAAGCAGTTGAGGAACAAGATAATTCCGTTGGTGATGGTCCAACGGAGCAAGCATGGCCGAGAAGAAGCTACCTGGGAGATTGAGGAGAAGATGAGACAAGACTGGCCTCATCTGTTTGAGCACTGATCGTGCAGATTTTTCCAGGTAAATTTCTTGTTTTGCTTCGAATTTGAGTAGATGTTTGTGTTGATTTGAAGTTTTTTATTGTTTCTGCCTTGGTTTGTCTTTGATTTCGAGGACGAAATCTTTTAAGGTGGGGAGAATGTGAGGAATCAGATTTCTAAATTAGTGATTAATCGGATTTTGGGATTAGATTAGTCACGGAAATTAAGAATTTCGAATTATGGAATTTCGAATTTTTGGTGAAATCTGATTTGGGAAAATTCAGATCTCTAGTTGGAGTTGTCCATATTTTAGTTCGGGTTTATCGGGTGAAATCTGGTTGAGAAATGATGTTGAATTGATTGAAATTTTATAGAGATCTGGTCCCCTGTGTGTTAGTGTGTTTTACCGCGAGAATAAGGTAAAACGCTGCGTTTTGGTGAGATCTGGTTTGTCGGGAATGGCACGGAAATGAATATGCTATTCTTTTGAATTTCAGATGTCAACGCGGGTAAACGCATTTGGAAGTGGCAAGAGATCTGTTAGCGCTAGTGTGTGACGTAAGCAGATCTCATGTTTGTCAACATGTTAGAGTTGACATCTGGTATAGCGCGCATAGTTGAGGAATCTGTTTTGAGCGCTAGCGTTTTAATTTGAGGAGAGATCTGTTTTGCTGTGCGACGTCGTTTAGCATTATGCATTGCTAAGGCGTAGAGATCTGTTTTAGTGTTGGCGCTGAGATTTGTTGTGTGAGCGCTAAGATCTGTTTTGATTGCTGCGTCGTCGTTTTGAAGTCCTCAGCGTTTAGCGTGTCTTGTATCGCGCAAGCCAGAGATCTGGTGGTTGTTGGCGCTGTGGAGATATCTGTTTTACCAATACGCTGTCGTTTTGATTTTAGTGCGAGCGTTTTGAATTAACGTTGTGAAGTCTGTTTGATTGTGAGCGCTGGATTGTGAAATCTGTTTGGCGCTATTTTGCGTTGTAGAGATCTGTTTTTGTCGGTGATTGATTTAGATAGTATCCATTGAATTGAGGAATAAATAGAAGTGTTGAATTACACTTAGAATATTTCTCGACCTATCATTTCTTATCTTCTCTGTCGAAACCCTCGACTTGCTACCGTTCACTGTAGCTTTCCATCGCCGATTCCCGTCGCTTCCAACCTCTGTTTTTGATAATCTTTGTGGCGTTGAACTCCCCTAGCTTAGCTCTTTCGATTGCTACCCATTTCAGACCTTGAATTAGCGCTGAATCTAGAAGCGTGGAGTTGCTAGCATTCGATGTTTTTGGGAGAAACCTGTGCCGTGTTTTCCTCCTGCTAGAGTGAACTTCTGGGTGATCATCCTTTGTTGTTTTGAGCTTTGTTCTTGTAGTTAAGGCCTGCGTAGCAAGGTAGAACTTGCGTTGAGTCCTGGCCGTAGGTGTTTAAGGGTTGATGTTTAGATTTGAGCTAAGATATTAGCTACCTTGCACAGATTTCAATTCCAGGAAGCTTGCTGCCGTGATTTTCGAACCAGGTGAAAGCTGGTTGCTGGCCGTGAGTTTTGCCGTGCCTTTTTGTGAAAACAGTGAGGTAGAATTTTTGGAATTGAGGTACGAATTGAACAGCCCTTAGCAGCTTTAGGCGTGAACATGCTGTGATTGATGTTATGAGTCTTTCTGCTGTGAATAACGTGAATCAGTATGTTGAATGATTGAGTTACATTCTGTTTTACGTATTGTGCATTGTTAGGATCAAGCGCTTACCACTAGGCCAAAAGCTATAGCTGTTAGCCATCGGTCAACTTTATTTCCTTATAATGTGGCAGCACAGAGTGCACCTATTATGTGCGTTAGGGTTGGGCTGTTAGGCCCATGAGTCAGGGGAGGTGCGTGTCTAACTGCTGGTGCTGTCTCATATGTTGAATGATTGAGTTACATTCTGTTTTACGTATTGTGCATTGTTAGGATCAAGCGCTTACCACTAGGCCAAAAGCTATAGCTGTTAGCCATGGTGCAACTTTATTTCCTTATAATGTGGCAGCACAGAGTGCACCTATTATGTGCGTTAGGGTTGGGCTGTTAGGCCCATGAGTCAGGGGAGGTGCGTG
>KV010656.1:35143-89234 GCA_001598015.1 Dorcoceras hygrometricum | reverse complement strand
AGGAAGATTGTTTCCGATCGTGGACCTGATTGACGATCTACCGCTGCCTACCGTTTGAAGTGCCGGTTTCCTCGTGAAATTGGTCGGAGCCAGGCGCCTAGATGCCAGCAAGGTAGCAATTGCCCTATTAATGTTTATTGTTTTTAATGTATTGAACGTTTCTCGGGGCAACTTTTGATTTCCGCTGCGCCCCCGGGAAGCGGGATCCGGATCCGCCATTGTATGCCAACAACAACAACAAATAAATATTATTTTGTACATACAATTTTGTAACTAGTCTTCAAGCCTGAGTCATGCATTTATGTGATCTTGAACACCACTTTTGACTATCTTCCCATCCTATTTTGATTATTTACAAAAAAAAAAGTTGTAGATAATTGTGTTGGAAGATTTATTCTAGAATTTTCTTAACAGTTGACTTAGTACTTTGAAAGTTATAGTCAAAACACTCAGGTATGGTAAAACTGTAATTCCATTGGTACTCTTTCACTTGTTGATTAATTTCATCCTAATTGCGAGAGGATTTTTATCTCTCTTCATCAATGTTGTAGATATTGAAATCAATTTTATACAGTCTCAACAAGCATATCATTATCATCTCCAGAGCCAAAGTTAATCTTGATTAACCAAACCTGTAAAAACAGCAAAAAATTACAATAATATAATGACATATAATTCTAAACATATTTTTAAAACAAACTATAACATTGAGATATTTAATGAAGATTAAAATATAAAATATTATATAAAAATAAAATAATATACAATTTTTTTATGTTTATCAAATGAATTTTGCTGATATTGCCCGCGCTATTTGAAAGAGTTAAGATGATCTGAGAGTCCTGTGCTGATCTGTTAACACTGAGCTGGTTTTCTATTCCGCGTGCTAAAAGTCTCGAGCTGGTATCAGCTTAGAGGCTTGAGCTGGTCGATGGCTACTATAGAAAATACCGGGAGAACTTAAGTTATATACTTAGATTTTGATCAAGTGTTAGCCATTTTTCGACCTTTAGAAATATCGTACAGTGAAAGCTCTTGATCCCATTCGAAACCCTCGACACTGTTCACCCAAACCTTATCGTTTCCGATAGCCGATGGTAGACTGCTCAGCTTGGAGAAAGGTTGGTACCATTGGAATCCTCTTTCCAAAACCGTATCTTCCATACCAATCTTGAGACATGTGGTTAGCCAGAGAAGGAAGCGCGATGATAGTCAAGGCGTACTGGTTTTCGCTCTTTCCCAACGATGTTTTTTCGCTTCAGGTAACATCGACTCATACGTGTTAATCTTTGTTCTTATATTTTTTAGGACCAATTTTAGTTAGCGGAGCTCTATTTGAGCTATCCTGAGCTATTTTGCCCTAGGTCCCGTTTCGGGTTAGATTTTACGAGCTTATTTTGCTTAGGTTTGTACAGATTGTAGTTGGTGGTGTAGCTTCCCGAGCTGTTGGAGACTCTTTTGGTTCGGGCGTGATTTCTCCACCCTTCTAGCTTGAGTTCTGGTTCGTGCGATCTGTTTGTGGAGCATGCGTGAGCAGGAGCTGCTGTTTACTACCTGAGCTGACAATGTGGACGTATAGTCCTAAACCTCGAGTTGAGTTGAGATATTTTTTAAGAGATACTCTAGGTATGCATTTTAACTGGTATTTACAGCTTTCACATAGTATGATTATGTGCTTTGAGGACTGTAATTTACAGCTTATAGAGTTAATCTCGAGCTAAGTTCACCATCGTGACTTGTGTTGACCATAATGAGCTGGGTTGGCTATCGCGAACTTGGAGTTCATAAGCTGAATAGACCATCCTATGCTGAATTGGAAGGGTGCGATCTGATTTAAGTCTTCTAAGCCTAGAGGCATTGAGTATATCCAGAGATAATAGTGTAATCTAATTTGTGTTAGAAAGAGCTGGCAGTGTAGCTGCTCTGAACTGCTATCAGTTTGAGTGGTAAAGCGTAAGCTGGATTCAGCATTGGGAGTTACACAGCGTTCTGAGCTGAGTAGTAAGATCAGGAGTGTTGTCTATGTTGATTAGTGAGATCAGCTTAGGCATAAGCTGATGGCTTAGAGCAGACTAGGTGAGAGCTGTTAGTGGCATTCGGGTCAGTTGTGAGCTGAGTGGACGGTCAGATTTAGCAAGGGCTGTTTGAGGCACGCAAACTGATGAGAATATTGGTACGTGAGAGTTTAACTACGTGCGAGAGCTGACCGCGTGAGAGAACTGATCTGTGAGCGTGATCTGATTGGTGAGTGTGAACTAATCTGAGAGCGTGATCTGTCTATGGATGCAAACTGATGGGACCGAGAGCTGAATTGCATGCTGAACTAAATGCCTAAGCTGAATATAGTGTGGATACCTGAGCTGATCTGAAAACACTGTAGCACAGATCTGAATAACTTAAGTCGTATCTATACGACCTTTGACCAACACTTAGATATTTTTCTACACCACAAACACCTTATCTTCTGAGAGCTTCCGACACTTATATTTTTCAAACCCTTGTCATCACTATTCATTGACCTGCTATTTTCCCGATCGTCGGAGTTTGGCCTATCAGTTTTGAGCGAGGGTGCTACGGTTTGAAACCTCTGTTAAATTTGTACATTTCCATAGCAGTTGGGAAGGCGGTAGTGACCGGAATAGAGAATTCTAAGTAAAGCTGAGGTGTTTGACTTTTAGAATTTTCCGACCATGTTGCACTTTAGTTCAGGTAACCATGTTCTGCTACCGTTATTTTCAGATCTTAGCGTTAATATTTGAGTTAGAGTAGTTTCCTTTGTTTAGTCGTAGTCGTTCAGACTCGAGAGCTTCGATTGTGAGTTGAGAAAGGTTTGCCTGAGCTGAATTTCTTGGGGTATTATGTTCAGATTTGTAGCTCTCTTGAGGTTTTTGGCGTGATTTTTCCACCCTGATCTTGGTCATGAGCTATGCATCGACAGTGGTGTGAGCTATTCTAGCCGTGAGTTTTTTTGAGGTATTTTATTAAGATCTGAGCATGGTACGAATTGAGCTTGTAATCTACAGCTTTAAGTTAAGAATGTGAACATATCTATGGTTGTGTGCTGAGTTGTCGAGCTGAATTTTATGCAGATTGTGTATCATGTTGACCTGTACTGCGTGAGCTGAATTCTATGTGCTGTTTTATGTATTTGCAACGATTTTTATACACGCATATCATGTTGAGCCTGAAATCTTGAGAACCAATTCTATGAGGACTGTATTTTTAACAGATTTAATTAGTGGCGTGTTACGAACATATTTGAGGAAATAGCCCGATTTAATCTTGTAAAATGTTTGAGCAGATTTGATTGGTGTGAGGATTTAATCAGAGAAATATGCTTTATGAATTATTGGGTATTCATCCTAGGAATGTTGATCAAAGCTGTTTGTGAGATCAGCTTTGGACGTGGATGATTTGAGTATATGAGCTTCGGATTTTATTTAGAAGTGTATCAGGTGTGTATCGTTGAGTAAGGGAGAGCGTAGCGCTGAGCAGATTTGGTATATTATTTATCGCTGAAGTTCAGATTTGGAGAATACCCCACGCGAGTGAATTAGAAGCGCTGGGAGAATCGGTTTGATTTTCGATTTGAGTAGACCGGTTCGTTATTTTCAGATTTGAGTAAGATCGGGGTGTCCAGATCTGTCCCTTGTGTGTTTGAGCAAGTTGCCTTGAGAGGGAAGCAAAACGATGTCATTTTGGATTACACGGGTATGCGCGGGTTTGAGTATAAGTGATGTGATGTCGTTTGGCGTAGACCAGATTTGGAGTTGGTTGAGTATGAGTGTTGTGGCGTCGTTTAGCAAGCATCAGAGATGAGAGCTGGACCCTGGTGCGACGTCATTTGATGAAGGCCAGATCTGGATGGATGCGAGCGGTTCTATGTGTGCGTGTGATCTGTTGGTTTGAGCGGGACTCCTACGCGACGTCGTTTGGCGGTCGCGCACTAATATATCATAGAGAAGTCAGATCTGAGTTAGCGCTAAGATCTGAGTGCTGGTATCAGCTTTGACTTGAGTGATTGACTTTCACTGTAGCAATGACTGGAATATTTGTCTATACCGGTATCGACCAACACTTAGCCATTTTTCGAACCGATATTTCTTATCATCTTCTCGAGAGTTTCTCGAAACCCTTACTGTTCATTCGAACCAATTTTTTGTCAATTTTCATCGATTTACGCCGCCGTTTGGAGCAATATTGGTGTCACTGAGTTCGTCTCCATAAGATCTTTCGATTGATACCAGTTTGGAGACTTGTGTCGACGTGTTGAGGGAGCACGGAGTGGTTGCAGTGTTCGATAAATATTGAGAATTCCGGCCGATAGTTCTTCCGTTAGTTAACAGCTTTGAGTAAGTGATTCCTTACCGATAAGCTTCGATTTAGAGCTGGATAGTGCTCTGTAGATTTGAGGTAGATGATTTAGGCTACGAAGCTTTAGACTATAAGCTGGATGAGATTTGAGGTAGCTGATTATTAGATGTCTTGGCTGATTTGAGCTTGTAGGCATCTTCTGTTGAATTTCTGATGAGCTGGTAGAGCAGCAGATTTGAGTAAGCTGCTGGTGCCGTGTATTCCTGTGAGATCTGTTGAGGTAGTAATCGTACTGAGATTTGAGGTACGAATTGAGCTAGATTTAGCAGCTTTGATATCAGCTTGGGAATATTTCTTTCGTGTTAAATTTCTGTGATCTGTGCGCTGGTATTGACTGGTTGTTTATGAGGCCAATTATGTGCTCTTATCTATCTGTGTTCGTGTGAGTTATATGCATTGAAATAAGCATGATTCTGCTATGCATTCACGCATACATATTGCGCCTGATCCTCTTGTGACTGATTTCCTTTGTGCGTTCTGATCGGGCGGCTGAGCCGTCGTGCCTGAAAGGTCCAACGCTGTTACTGATGTTGTGGCTGGCTGAGTTATCGTGCCTGAATACCACTACACTGTGATGGGCGGCTGATTTGTCGTACTTGAATATCACAGGATTTGATTTTGCCAGCTGAGTCGTTATGCCTTCCCTACCAATGATTCTTGGTAGCCCTCATGCATTGGATGTTTGAAATATTGCATGACTGATATATTTGTTGCTTTTTAGATGCTCTTCGTACTGAGGTTTGACCTCGTTTTCTTTCCATGTTTTTGAGCTGCTTTGTTCTGTGATTGGCCTTTGCAGGATCTTCAGGTAATCCAGCTGGATCGAGTGGAGCGTCGGTTGGTAGATCCCCGTTCTGAGTCCCAGTTAATTTATACTATGTATTGAACCAGGGGATGCCCTGCATGATTATGTATTTGGGGATCTTGATTTGTATCTTACCTGTATTTGTTGCTATTGAGGTTGTTGGATTTTTGAGTTAAATCCAATTTCGACTATAAATGTACTTTTAAGAGATGATTTATGTTAAGGCCCAAAACAAAAATTTTAGCCCATATTTTAGGTTTCCGCATAATTATGATTTATTGAGTAATTAATATGTGATTTAGCGCAGCGGGCCTGACATTTTGTATCAGAGCTGAAACTGGGATAAGCTAGATTTCTTTTCCATTACACTCGAGTCTAGGCACATAGTTTGAGTCTTATTTTTGATTGACTCTGTGATTCTGCTGCTTGCCTCTATGTATTATCCGTTTTTGGTTCTTATCTCTGAGTTTTGATAGATGCCGCTGAGCAGAGGTAGAAGTAGAACCGTTAGGCAGGTAGTTGGGGAGTCTAGAGCTCTGGGAAGCGATGAGGATGTTGAGCAGCAGAGTGTACCTTTTCCTCGTCGAGCTAGACAGCATAGGTTGAGGTGGAAGATGTGACTAGACAGATTGACGAGATGGAGCTAGTTCTGGCTAGGTTTCAGAGGATGAATCCCCCTACGTTCACTGGTGCCGAGACTGGTCTGATGGCTGAAGGATGGTTGGAGCACATGGAGGAATTGTTTGACACGGTGGAGTACTCTCAAGAGAGGAGACTGAAGCTGGCTGTTTTCCAGTTGAGGAATAATGCTCAACGTTGGTGGAAGAGTACTTCCCGAGTCATGAGAGAGAGTGGTGCTTTGATTTCTTGGGAGAGCTTCTGTGCAGCTTTTCGACAGAAGTATACCCCTTTGTCCTACTACAATAATCTGGAGCGGGAGTTTGATAATCTGAAGCAAGGGAACATGAGAGTAGCTGAGTATGCTAGATAGTTTTCTTCGCTTCTGTCGTATGTTCCCCATGTTTCTAACCAGGAGAGGACAAAGAGGAACAAGTTTCTAAGAGGTTTGAGGCCTGATTTGTTCCGAATGGTGTTAGATGGTTCTCCTGTGACTTATGCTGAGGTAGTGGATAGGACCGTGGACATTGAGGAGATGCTGTTGGAAGTGCAGAATCAGGTTCAGCCGACAGCTGGACGCACTTTTCAACCTGTGTCCGAAGCGATGACATCATTTCAGCCTCCTCAGACTTCGCAACTGTCTAATCGCCAAAGGTTTAAGCCTCGAGGAAAGCAATTCAAGAGACGATCAAATTCGAGTTCTTCTAGTTCTGTTAGCTCTGGTGGTAGTTGCTCTGAAGGAGTGATGTGTGGACAATGCCGAGGTCTCCATATGACTTCGCAGGGTCATGGAGTTCAAGGTCCTTGATGTGAGCTGATTATTAGATGTCTCGGCAGATTTGAGCTTGTAGGCATCTTCCGTTGAATTTCTGGTGAGCTGGTAGAGCAACAGATTTGAGTAAGCTGCTGGTGCAGTGTATTCCTGTGAGATCTGCTGAGGTAGTAATCGTACTGAGATTTGAGGTACAAATTGAGCTAGATTTAGCAGCTTTGATATCAGCTTGGGAATATTTATTTCGTGTTAAATTTCTGTGATCTGTGCGCTGGTATTGACTGGTTGTTTATGAGGCCGATTATGTGCTCTTATATGTCTGTGTGCGTGTGAGTTATATGCATTGAAATAAGCATGATTCTACTGTGCATTCACACATACATATTGAGCATGATCCTTTTGTGAACTGATTTCCTTTGTGCATTGTGATCGGCCGGCTGAGCCGTCGTGCCAGAAAGGTCCAACGCTGATATTGATGTGGTGGCCGACTGAGTTGTCGTGCCTGAATACCACTACACTGTGATGGGCGTCTGATCTGTCGTACTTCACAGGATTTGATTCTGCACAGCTGAGTCCATTGTGCCTTGCCTACCGATGATTCTTGGTAGCCCTCATGCATTGCACGTTTGAAATATTGCATGACTGATATATTTGTTTCTTTTTACATGCTCTTCGTACTGAGGTTCGACCTCATTTTATTTCCCCGTTTTTGGGCTGCTTTGGTCTGTTCCTTTGTGCATTGTGATCGGCCGGCTGAGCCGTCGTGCCAGAAAGGTCCAACGCTGATATTGATGTGGTGGCCGACTGAGTTGTCGTGCCTGAATACCACTACACTGTGATGGGCGTCTGATCTGTCGTACTTCACAGGATTTGATTCTGCACAACTGAGTCATTGTGCCTTGCCTACCGATGATTCTTGGTAGCCCTCATGCATTGCACGTTTGAAATATTGCATGACTGATATATTTGTTTCTTTTTACATGCTCTTCGTACTGAGGTTCGACCTCGTTTTATTTCCCCGTTTTTGGGTTGCTTTGGTCTGTGATTGGCCTTTGCAGGATTTTCAGGTAATCCAGCTGGACCGAGTGGAGCGTCGGCTGGTAGATCCCCTGTTCTGAGTCTCAGTTAATTTATACTACGTATTGAACCACGGGATGCCCAGTGTGATTATGTATTTGGGGATCTTGATTTGTATCTTAACTTTATTTATTGCTATTGAGGTTGTTGGATTTTTGAGGTAAAATCCTATTTGGACTATGAATGTGTTTTCAAGAGATTATTTCTGTTCAGGCCAAAATGAAAATTTTAGCCAGATTTTATGTTTCCGCATAATTATAATTAATTGATTAATTAATATGTGATTTAGCGCACCGGGCCTGAAAAATTCGATGATCGAATAGTAAAGTATGCTTTTTTGAAAATAAAATGAGGTGTCGGCTAGCTCCCGTAACCTCGACTCAATGCTGTCAGATTTGTGTCACCATGAGGATCATTGGGTAACTCCAAATGACAATTTAATTGTTGGAAAAAGATGATTTCATTGATTTTAGAAAATGAGAAGCGACGCAGCTGCTTTCAGCAGATGACTCCAAGGGCGACACATGAGCGGGTTTTCAACTTGTTTGGAAAATGATTTAAGGAGGACAAATGATTTCTTTTGAAAAGGGTTTGGTGTATTACAAATTAAAATGTTTGGAAAATGATTTAAGGAGGACAAATGATTTCTTTTGAAAAGGGTTTGGTGTATTACAAATTAAAATGATGTGAAGGGAATTTAACCAAATTTTATAATTTAATCGAGGTGTGTCATGCTTGAAGAGCGCAGCACCTTGCCACTAATCCCTTCCATATAAATACCTATTTTGAAAGCAAAGTTTATTTTCACTTGTATCCGAAAACTCTTTCGTGTTCTTATAAACATAATTTACAGAGAAGCTTGTTGTGTTGTTCAAGGAGAAGATTTCTGCAGGAATCGACTGTGGTTGTAAGGCTTCGTTTTAAGGCAAGTAAAAACTGATCCTTTGCTACACCATTTAAAGCGTATATTGAAGTTTGTATGAATCTGCTTGCCTGTATGTTTAAGAGATGTTCAAGTTCATGTTTAAAATGATTTACGCATGTTCAAGGAAAGGAAGTTGGGTTCAAAATGATGTTTTTGCTTCCAAGGTTTCCAAAAAATGTTTTAAGAAAGTTATGGATGTTTCAAAGCATTGAGATGTTGGATTTGAGTCATGTTTGTTAGGAAATTTCTTCTTCTTTCTGGTGAATGGTAACTAATGAGCTTGACGCTGTGTGAGCGGAGTTACTGGTCGAATCAGAAGTTAAATCTGGTTTGATAGGTAACGGCTGACAGCATGGCTGTCTCTTTGATGTTGCAACACCAAATTTGTAATCAGCAGTTGCAATTGTTTAGTATTCAGCAGTTGCATGGATTCGCGTTTCAGTAGTTATATTGTTCGTATTCAGCTGTTGGTAGATGTTGCACCAACAGTATTCAGCAGTTGCGATTGATTAGTGTTTCAGCAGTTGTGTTAGTTGTGTCCAGCTATTGCATTTATTCTTAATCAGCTGTTGCTTTGATTTGCCATCAGCAGTTGCATTAGTTTGGTTTAGTTGTTGGTTCATTCAACGTCTGAAATTATGCGTTTAAGTTGCGTTGATTGCTGAGTTGACCAACTACATTCGTTGTTCCCAGAATTGGCTGTTGAGTTCAATTGTATTTCATTGACTGCTGAGTAGACTAAATTGAGTTGCGTTGACATCTGTTACAAGCTAACGACATCGTTTCATTTATCGCATCTGTTTCAATGTTAGCGAGTGTCCTTGCAGCTGTTTTACGCTAACGATATTGTTTCCCTTAGAAAAAGCTGATTCCTTTTAGCAATAACCGTGAACAGTAAAAATCTGTTTTGTTACCAAGTACTGTTCCATTTTATCACGTCTGATTTCATTTCAGCGATAAGTTCCCAATAGTCGGATTCAATACTCAGTAAAGTTTTAAAATGGAAGCAAGTTTTTAAATGAAGGAACCCGATTATGTTTAAAGAGAATTTCAAAGAAAAGATGAGAGTTAAAGGAACAAAATTTTATTTTACGATTTATGGCATAGATAACAGACGGTCACAAGGAGAAGGATGAGTAGTCGTTCAGATGTCGACTGCCCTTTCATATGAGCTATATGCTAAAACTGATATCAGAAGTCATTTTGATCAAAGTGCAACACGGACCTAAGGAGAGCTTCTAAGCCATAAATCAAAATAAAATGATAAGGATGAGATCTGGGCTATTATCCCCATCTCCAAGTTTATGAAAGAAAGAAATGTTTAAGAAATGTTTACGAATGAATGTTTAAGTATTGATGTTCCTTTACCTCAGTATTATATGATCAGGTGTCTGCCTGCGGTAAATGAAATTGTTATTACTCAGATTTTACTTGCTGAGCCCCTAGGCTCATTAGCGCAATGATGTAGGTACGACAGCTGAGGAGCGAATTGGAGGTGAATCCTGAAACAACTGCTCGGTGGTGTTGTGTTTATCGACGACCAGTGTTTTCCGTGTCATAGCTGATGTAGTCGATGTAGGTACGACAGCTGAGGAGCGAATTGGAGGTGAATCCTGAAACAACTGCTCGGTGGTGTTGTGTTTATCGACGACCAGTGTTTTCCGTGTCATAGCTGATGTAGTCTTTCATTTTTATACGTCTATATTAAATAAGTTACAACAGTAGTAATTCAGGTAGAATGACAGCTGTTGTAAAACCGCAATTTAAATATATAATAGAATCTGTTTTCCGTAAATTTTCAATAGTTGGCTCCGCTTATGTACTCGCCTGTCATCTTGTGTTTGTGTTTCATTATTTTTCTAAGTTATAAGGAATACAGATTATAACAAATTGTCTTTCAGTCCTTCATTTTATTTTAAAATTTTATTTCACCCCAATTTCGTGACCCTGTGGGTTTGGACGTCACAACATGGTATAAGAGCAACGTTCCTGATATAAAGACACGCACCGTCAGCTGAATCAGAGTTCACCGGGCGTTCCTCTAAGTTGTGAGTTTATTTTCAGAGCATGTCTTTAATATTTTTAGCATCATCTGATAATTATATGTGGTGGATTACGGGCTATAGATTATAAGATGTCAGGAAGAGGAAGAGGTAGAAGAGGTATTCCAGTAGAAGAAACTAACACTGATAGTAATGCTACTATTGCTCAACACTTGCGACTGCTGGTAGAACAAACTGGCAGGGGTAACAGGAAATCATCTAGTAGCCGAGGATCCAATAATGATGATCCTCAAGAGAAGTTCAGACGACAAAAGCCAAAGGAATTCAGTGGCACTACTGATCCATTAGTTGCTGAAAGCTAGATCAAATCGATGGAGGTTATCTTTGAATACCTCCAGATGTCTGATTTAGATAGGCCTAGGTGCGCTATCTACATGTTGATTGAGGATGCCATGATATGGTGGGAAGGAGCCAAATTATCAGTGGATTTGAAAAATCTCACTTGGGCAGATTTTAAAAAAGTGTTCTTTGAACAATACTTCATAGCGGATAAGAGGTCTGAATTGAAAAGGGAATTTTTTAGCCAAAGGAATTCAGTGGCACTACTGATCCATTAGTTGCTGAAAGCTAGATCAAATCGATGGAGGTTATCTTTGAATACCTCCAGATGTCTGATTTAGATAGGCCTAGGTGCGCTATCTACATGTTGATTGAGGATGCCATGATATGGTGGAAGGAGCCAAATTTATCAGTGGATTTGAAAAATCTCACTTGGGCAGATTTTTAAAAAAGTGTTCTTTGAACAATACTTCATAGCAGATAAGAGGTCTGAATTGAAAAGGGAATTTTTTACCCTAAAATTGGGGAGCTTGACTGTGCAGGAATATGTGCGGAAGTTTGAAAGAGGGTGCTATTTTGTACCTTTGATAGGAAATGACCCAGAAGAGAAGCTGAGTCATTTTGTAGAAGGATTGAAACCTATGTTCAAAATGAATGTTAGGCTATCTGTGCCAAGGACTTACAGAGAAGCAGTGGATAGAGCCCTGCATATTGAGAGGGACTGGAAAGATGTTGATGAAGAAAGGCAACAGAAGACACAAGACTTTCAGCAGAAGGACCAGAGGCCGTTTAAGAAACAAAACAAGAACCAGCAAAGGCCTCAGGAACAGAAACCTCTACCGATTCAACCCATCAGTTCTGTTCCTGCTAGTAACAATAGGCCAGCATGTCCTAAGTGTCAGAAGCATCATCCTGGACAATGCAGACTTGGACAAAATGTCTTCTATAAATGTGGGGTGCCAGGGCATATTATGAAATATTGTCTAAAGTCGAAGCAACTGGTAACCAGCAGAGCCTTTGTAATGACAGCTGAACAAGCCAACACAGACTCGACCGTAGTCACAGGTGAGATTATGATTGCTGGATTTCCTTCTCTGGCTTAATAGATTCAGGAGCTACTCACTCATTTATATCTGTTGAGTTTGCTAAGATATTACCTATCAAGTCTAATCAGGTAGCTGTAGGCTTTTGTGTATCAGCGCAGTCAGGAGAAGAATTGATGTCTCATGATGTGTTTCGAAGTTTAGAACTTAGACTTCAAGGGCATTTGATTACTGCTGATTTAATTATGTTACCAATGCCGGAATTTTATATGATTTTGGGAATGGACTGGTTAACCAAATATGGAGTAGTGATAGATTTTAAGCTTCGATCAATAGTGGTTAACCCGCCTAAAGGAGATCCATTTAAGTTTGAAGCCAATCATGTTTCTAGAATTCCTCGAATGAAATCAGCTCTTAAGGCTCAATGATGCTTCAGGAAAGGAGGGGTAGGATTTTTGGCAAGTTTGTCATCCATAACAGCCGTCAGTAAGCCCCAGCTGTCAGAGGTAGAAGTAGTGAATGAGTTCCCTGAGGTTTTTCCCGAAGATATTCAAGGATTACCACCAGACAGGGAATTAGAATTTTCGATTGAGTTAGTTCCAGGAGCTGCTCCAGTGTTTAGACCACCCTACCGATTAGCTCCATCAGAGATGAAGCAATTGAAGGAACAAATACAAGATCTGTTAGAAAAAGGATTTGTTAGACCCAGTACTTCACCCTGGGGAGCCCCCGTTTTATTTTCTAAGAAAAAATATGGAAGTTTGAGGCTATGTATAGATTACCATGAGTTAAACAAACTGACCATTAAGAATAAGTATCCACTTCCTAGGATAGAAGATCTGTTTGACCAGCTGAAAGGGTCCATAGTCTTTTCTAAGATCGACTTGAGGTATGGATACCACCAGTTAAATATTAAGGCATCAGATGTCTATAAGACAGCCTTTAGAACTCGGTATGGTCACTATGAATTTTTAGTTATGCCTTTTGGGCTTACGAATGCTCCATCAGCTTTCATGGATTTAATGAATAGAGTTTTCCAACCATTTTTGGACCAATTCGTAGTAGTATTGATGACATTTTAGTATATTCTATGACCAGATGTGAGAATGTTTCAACATTTAAGAACAGTTCTTTAGATTTTGAAAGATAAGCAGTTGTTTGCTAAATTTAGCAAATGTGACTTCTGGTTAGAGAAAGTTCCGTTCTTAGGCCATATTATTTCTAAGGATGGAATAAAAGTCGACCTAGCTAAAGTAGAAGCTGTTCGCGACTGGCCAATACCAAAGTCTGTTTCGGAAATAGGAGTTTCTTGGGTTTAGCCGGACATTATAGGCGATTTATCCAAGGATTTTCTAAGATATATGTTCCCTTGACTACGTTAACGAGGAAACAGGTGAAGTATAACTGGACAGCTGAATGTCAAAATAGTTTCAACAAATTGAAACAAGCATTGGTAGAAGCACCTGTGTTAACCATGCCATCTTATCAAGGAAAATTCGTGATTTACATAGATGCGTCTAAGACGGGATTAGGTGTTGTACTGATGCAGGACCGCAAAGTAATTTCATACGCATCTAGAAAGCTGAAAGATCACGAGAAGAACTATCCTACACATGATTTGGAACTGGCAGCTGTTGTCTTTGCCCTTAAGATATGGGCATTATCTCTATGGGGAGAAGTGTGAAATATTTACTGATCATAAGAGTTTGAAATACTTCTTTACCAAAAAAGAACTGAATATGAGGCAGAGGCGATGGTTGTAACTGGTTAAAGATTACGACTGTACGATCAGCTATCACCCAGGAAAAGCTAATGTGGTAGCTGATGCTCTAAGCAGGAAGTCTGTTGGATTAGCTCAGTTGATTTTCCAGAGACCATTGGCAGCTGACGTTGAAAAGTTAGAACTAGAAATAGTGCCCAGCGGTAGTACTATGGTTTTGGCAGATCTCTTTATAAGGTCAAATCTGATAGATCTGATTCGTGAGGGACAACCAAGAGATGAACAACTCCAGAAGTGGGTCAAGCAAGATAGAGAAAGAGGCAGTAGCCTCTACTTTTCAGAAGATGGAGTAGTCAGATATCTGGGAATGATTTGGGTGCCTCAAGTAGACACTTTGAGATCAGATCTCTTGGCAGAAGCCCATATAGCTCCATATTCAGTACACCCCGGAAGTACCAAAATTTATAAAGACCTCCAGAAGCTGTATTGGTGGCCAGGAATGAAACGGGATATTGCTAGATATGTATCAGAATGTTAACTTTCCAACTGGTGAAGGCTGAACATCAAAGGCCTGCTGGATTGAGATCAGATCTCTTGGCAGAAGCCCATATAGCTCCATATTCAGTACACCCCGGAAGTACCAAAATTTATAATGACCTCCAGAAGCTGTATTGGTGGCCAGGAATGAAACGGGATATTGCTAGATATGTATCAGAATGTTTAACTTTCCAACTGGTGAAGGCTGAACATCAAAGGCCTGCTGGATTGTTGAAGCCACTGCCTATTCCAGAATGGAAATGGGAGTGTATAGCGATGGATTTTGTAATTGGTTTACCAAAGACTGCGCAAGGATATAACTCCATTTGGGTTATAATAGATGACTCACTAAGTCTTCTCACTTCTTACCAGTCAAGACAACATATGATGTGAGCAGATATGCAGATTTATATGTGAAGGAAATAGTGAGGCTACATGGTATTTTGATTTCTATTGTATCGGATAGGGATCCGAAGTTCACATCAGATTTTTGGAAGATTTTTCATAGAGCTATGGGTACAAAACTGACCTTTAGCATGGAGTTTCACCCTCAGATAGATGGACAATCTGAAAGAGTGATTCAAATTTTAGAAGACTTTCTAGAGCATGTATAGTGGATTTTTCAGAAATTTGGGATCTGAAGTTACCATTAGTAGAGTTCGCCTACAATAAAAGTTTCCAGGCTTCCATTCAGATGGCTCCATATGAAGCACTCTATGGTCGAAAATGTAGAACACCCCTTCACTGGGATGAAGTTGGTGAGAGAGCTGGTTTAGGACCAGACGTAGTTGAGCAAACAGCAGCAACTGTTAGAAAAATACGAGAAAGGATGAAGGTTGCTCAAAGACGACAGACGAGTTATGCAGATAATAGAAGAAGAGAACTAAATTTTGAAGTAGGTGATCACGTATTTTTGAGAATTGCTCCAATGAAAGGAGTAATGCGTTTTGGAAAGAAAGGGAAATTGAGTCCAAGATATATTGGACCATATGAGATCCTAGAAAAGATAGGAACGCTAGCATATCGTTTAGCACTGCCACCAGAGCTGTCAGCAGTGCATAGTGTTTTTCACGTTTCAGCTTTGAGGAAATACATTCCTAACCCTTCGCATGTGCTAAGTCATGAACCAATCCAATTAGCACCAGATTTAAGTTATGAAGAAAGACCAGAAAGAATTCTCCTTCGAGAAATTAGAAAGCTAAGAAACCGTAGTATTCCTATGGTTAAGATACAATGGTCTAATTCTGAGCGAGAATCAACATGGGAGACAGAAGCTGATATGCTTAACCTTTACCCATATCTGTCTGGTAAGTAAATTTCGAGGACGAAATTTCAATAAGGAGGGTAGAGTTGTAACGCCCCAAAATCCATAGAATTACATATATGAAACTTGTTTATTTTCATTGGGTCAAAATGACAATTTAATTGTTGGCAAAAGCTGATTTCATTGGTGTGTCATGCTTGAAGAACGCAGCACCTTGCCACTAATCACTTCCATATAAATACATGTTTTGAAAGCAAAGTTTATTTTCACTTGTATCCGAAAACTCTTTTGTGTTCTTCTAAACATAATTTACAGAGAAGCTTGTTGTGTTGTTCAAGGAGAAGATTTCTGCAGGAATCGACTGTGGTTGTAAGGCTTCATTTTAAGGCAAGTAAAAGATGATCCTTTGCTACACCATTTAAAGCGTATATTGAAGTTTGTATGAATCTGCTTGCCTGTATGTTTAAGAGATGTTGAAGTTCATGTTTAAAATGATTTACGCATGTTCAAGGAAAGGAAGTTGGGTTCAAAATGATGTTTTTGCTTCCAAGGTTTCCAGAAAATGTTTTAAGAAAGTTATGGATGTTTCAAAGCACTGAGATGTTGGATTTGAGTCATGTTTGTTAGGAAATTTCTTCTTCTTTCTGGTGAATGGTAACTAATGAGCTTGACGCTATGTGATCGGAGTTACTGGTCGAATCAGAAGTTAAATATGGTTTGATAGGTAACGGCTGGTAGCATGGCTGTCGCTTTGATGTTGCAACACCAAGTTTGTATTCAGCAGTTGCAATTGTTTAGTATTCAGCAGTTACATGGATTCGCGTTTCAGTAGTTATATTGTTCATATTCAGCTGTTGGTAGATGTTGCACCAACAGTATTCAACAGTTGCGATTGATTAGTGTTTCAGCAGTTGTGTTAGTTGTGTCCAGCTGTTGCATTTATTCTTAATCAGCTGTTGCTTTGATTTCCATCAGCAGTTGCATTAGTTTGGTTCAGTTATTGGTTCATTCAACGTCTGAAATTATGCGTTTAAGTTGCGTTGACTGCTGTGTTGACCAACTACATTCGTTGTTCCCAGAATCAGCTGTTGAGGTCAATTGTATTTCATTGACTGCTGAGTAGACTAAATTGAGTTGCGTTGACATCTGTTACAAGCTAACCACATTGTTTCATTTATCACATCTGTTTCAATGTTAGCGAGTGTCCTTGCTGCTGTTTTACGCTAACGATATTATTTCCCTTAGCAAAAGATGATTCCTTTTAGCAATAACCATGAACAGTAAAGATCTGTTTTGTTACCAAGTACTGTTCCATTTTATCACGTCTTATTTCATTTCAGCGATAAGTTCCCAATAGTCGAATTCGATACTCAGTAAAGTTTTAAAATGGAAGAAAGTTTTTAAATGAAGGAACCCGATGATGTTGAAATAGAATTTCAAAGAAAAGATGAGAGTTAAAGGAACAAAAGTTTATTTTAAGATTTATGGCATTGATAACAGACGGTCACAAGGAGAAGGGTGAGTAGTCGTTCAGATGTCGACTGCCCTTTCATATGAGCTATATGCTAAAACTGATATCATAAGTCATTTTGATCAAAGTGCAACACGGACCTAAGGAGAGCTTCTAACCCATAAATCAAAAGAAAATGATAAGGATGAGATCTGGGCTATTATCCTCATCTCCAAGTTTATGAAAGAAAGAAATGTTTACGAATGAATGTTTAAGTATTGATGTTCCTTTAACTCAGTATTGTATGATCAGATGTCTGCCTGCGGTAAATGAAATTTTATTACTCAGATTTTACTTGCTGAGCCCCAAGGCTCATTAGCTTTTAAAATGGTGCAGGCACGACAGCTGATGAGAGAATGGGAGGTGAATCCTGAAACAGCTGCTGGGTGGTGTTTTGTTTGTCGACGACCAGCGTTTTCCGTGTCATAGCTGATGCATTCTTTCATTTTTAGACGTCTGTGTTAAATCAGTTACAACAGTAGTAATTCAGGTAGAATGACAGCTGTTGTAAAACCGCAATTGCAATATATAATAGAATCTGTTTTCCGTAAATTTTCAGTAGTTGGCGCCGCTTATGTACTCGCCTGTCAGCTTGTGTTTGTGTTTCATTATGTTTCTAAGTTATAAGGAATACAACTTATAAAAAATTGTCTTTCAGTCCTTCATTTTATTTTAAAATTTTATTTCACCCCAATTTCATGACCACGTGGGTTTGGGCATCACAACAGCACTTCTCAGTGTGTGTGAGATTTAATTATTGAAAGATTATGCTTACACTGTAAATCTCGCACACACATACTGTGAGGACTATAAATCTGTTAAGTAATATTTAATGGTTAATCAGATTTTGAATTAAGATTTGTCACGGAAATCGTGATTTCTGGGTGCTCAGATTTAGACGTAGAGTGATCAGCTGTGAGAAGTTGGTGATCGAGTGAAATCTGCGTCAAATTTGGAGTTCAGTAGTTGCATTTTCCTTTCGGGAAGTGATTCCAGTGGTAATTCAGATTTGAGGTTCATCCCTGGGAGAAGGTAGGCTAGCAGCGTTCTCGCGCGGGATTTAGCGTGCATTCAGATGTTGGTACTCAGTAGTGATGCGTCGTCGTTTTGCAATTTCAGATGTCTCACTAGTGAGTCTATTCCATGGCGTGTCCAGATGTCAACGCGGGTCAACGGTGCTGAGTAGCTAGCGAGCGCTATTATGAGAGTAGCGGGAGTCAGATGTTGCGTTAGCGCACAGGTGCGAGAAGGTCCCACGTGTTGGTCAACACGTCTGAGTTGACCGCTGGTTGTTTAGCGTTCAGATGTTGCTAGCGTGAGATCTGTTTCAACTGTGGAAGCTTTGCTATGTCGTTTTGATTAGTTGGTGCGACGTCATTTGCTGTATGAGTTAGTAGCTCGTTTTGATGTCTGAACGGTATCAACAGAACCAGTAGAGGGAGAGATCTGGATTCAGCTTTGAGAGGACTTTTGCCTTAGTTTAAGCAGAGATATGAATTTGTTAGAACAGTAGCTTTAACTCGAGGATATTATACCAAGTGCTGCTCAAAACTTAGCGTATTTTTGAACCCGACATTCCTTATCGTCTTCTCTAGTGAAACCCTGGATAATTACTGTTAATTCGAACAATCTACGTTAGATTGCCGTTGATTTCTGTCATTTTTATAGCAAAACTGGTGGCGCTGAGCTCGTAGTTCTTAGACCTATCGATTGATACCAGTTAGGAAGCCTGATTCGACGTTAGAGGTGAAGCGCGAAGAGTCTGTTGTTCGAAGCTTTTTGAGAGATCTAACCTGAGCGTTCTTTGGTTCTTCTGGATTTTGAGGTAGTTCCTGCTATGGTTGGAGAGACCAGCGAGGAAGCCAATTGAGCAAATTGAAGTTGTCGTGCCTGAGTAAGATCTGTTGAGGTATAATTTGAGTATAGAGGTACGAGTGAGCTTTTGTTAACAGCTTTGAGTATAAGCGTGTTAGTATTTTGAGGCATGATATATGTGCTCTGTGATTCTGCATTTACGTGAATAGCTTGATTGAATTGACATGTTCTATTTACGTAATTTATGCATGTTGAAAAAAGATTTGAATTTCTTGGCATTCATGCATACATATTGATCCTATGATCGATTGAGAACCTGAAATAGAGCCACGTGGTGACCGGCAGACAGATGTGTCTTGCCTGAAAGGTCCAACGCTATCATCGAAGTGTTGACCGACTGATTAGTAGTGTCTGAAGACCACCGAGCTGTGATGGCTGACGGGCCTGAAGATCACGAACCGATGATTTCCCCGGTTGATACACTGTTTGGGTATAGAGGCTCGACAGAGATTTCTGTCCGCTTATTAGCAGGCCTTGTTGATCGATTTTCTTTGACAACCGCATGCATTCATGACTTAGAATACTGCATGTTTATGAATTGCTGTTATATTAGTGCTCTTTGTACTGAGGCTTGACCTCGTATTCTTTTTCCTACTTTTGTGTTGTTGGGTCTGTGTTACCCATTTGCAGGGTCTTCAGGTAACCAAGCTGGATAGACTGGAACTTCAGCTGGTCGATCCCCATTTCCTTGAGTCCCAGTTATTATGTTATGTATTGATCCAGGGTAATGCCCTGAGGTTATATGTGTTTGGGGGATCGTTGTTGTATTGTATTTGTTACCTGTTGTGGTTTGGATTTTCAGTCAAATCTTATTTTGATTACGAATAGTTTGAATGGATGGTTTATTGGATCAGGCCCAAAATTATTCGAAAATTTTTAAGCCCTATTTTATGCTTCCGCTATTATGTGCATATTTGAGTTGTTAATCCTTGTTGATTAACACGGGGCCTGACATTTTTTGTATCAGAGCTTAAAATGGGATAATCTCGTTTTTCCTTTGATCACACTCTAGTCTAGGCACAGAGTTTTGATTTGGTTTCTTGTTTGACTCTGTGGCTTATGTGATAATTTTGCATGCCCTGAGATTTGTTTAGATGCCGCCGAGGAGAGGTAAAGGTAGGACTGCTAGACGTTCCGCTGAGGAGTCTAGGGCCTTGGATAGTGATGAGGGCATTCAACAGAATATCCCTTTGTGTCGTCGAGAGAGATAGGCAGAGGTGGAGGATGTGAGACAGATTGGCGAGATGGAGTTAGTTCTAGCGAGGTTTCAGCGTACGAATCCCCCTACGTTTGCGGGCGCCGAGGGGTTGGCTAGTTCATATGGAAGAATTGTTTGATACCTTGGAGTATGTCCCCGAGAAGAGGTTGAAGCTAGCGGTGTTATTGTTGAGAGATAACGCTGTTTGATACCTTGGAGTATGTCCCCGAGAAGAGGTTGAAGCTAGCGGTGTTATAGTTGAGAGATAACGCGCAGCGCTGGTGGAGAGGTGCTTCCAGTATCTTTCGAGAGAGTGGGGATGTGATTACTTGGGAGAACTTATGTGCAGCGTTCCGAAAGGAGTATACCCCAGAGTCCTACTAGAACAGTCGTGAGCGAGAGTTTGACAACCTGAAGCAAGGGAATATAAAGGTAGCCGAGTATGCCAGAAAGTTCTCTTCGCTTTTGATGTATGTTCCCCATGTAGCTAACCAGGAGAGGACTAAGAGGAATAAGTTCCTGAATGGTTTGAGGCTTGATTTGTTCCGGATGCTGTTGTCTGGTTCACCTGCGACTTATGCTGAGGCCGTGGATCGTGCTGTAGATATTGAGGAGAGTTTGTTGGAGGCACAGGATCCTGTTCAGCCGTCAGTAGGGCGAACTTTTCAACAAGGTGCAAGATGTGTCGCAATAGTTTCAGTCTCCTCATGGGTCACAGCAATCGAATCGTCAGAGGTTCAAGCCACGAGGCAAACAGTTTAAGTAGAAGGTGCATTCGAGTTCCTCTGGTTCTGTGAGTTCTGGTGGCAGTAGTTCTGGCAATGTATTCTGTGGACAGTGCGGAGGGAAGCATGATATTTCGCAGTGTCGTGGAGTTCGAGGTCTTTGTCATCTTTGTGGACAACCGGGACATTTTGCTAGAGCGTGTCCTTTTGATGGGAGGGCAGTCCTTAAGTCAGTCACAGCAAGGTTCTGCTGGTGGTTATTCGCAGCGACAACAACCTTTTGTTCCGTCTCAACGCTCGGGATTCCAACCCCGTGAGCCTTCTAGGTTTGGAGTACCCTCGAGACCTCAGTTTTCGGGACCGCAGCAGGCACAAGCGAATGCCTTGTCGAGAGAGCAGGCCGAGGAGATACCTACAGTTGTGATTGCAGGTACATGCTTTATTTTTATTTTCCTGCACGAGTTTTGATTGACATTGGAGCATCACACTCCTTCATTTCTATGTTGTTTGTGCATGAGCGTGGGTTGAGTTCTTCCCCACTGTGTATGTTGTCTCCGTGTCCACCCCGGCTGGTGTGAGTCTGTTATCTCGAGAGGTATTGTTGGATTGCCTGATTAGGTTTTATGAGCATGTTTTGGTGACCCATCTGATTGTTTGGGAATTAGAGATTTTTATTGTATCTTGGGTATGGATGTGCTGACTGAAAATAGAGCGATCGTTGATTGTTTCCATGGTGTGGTGAGGTTTAGGCCTCGATTTGGAGAGAAATGGGAGTTCTATGGTACTGCTTCGCGACCTAAGATTCCTTTAGTATCTGCCATGGAGATGTTTAGTTTGTTGTCGCTAGAGAATTCAGGATTTATGATCTATGTCCTTGACGTTTCCCATGAGTCGAGAGTGGAGTTGAGCGATGTTCCGATTGCTCAAGAGTTCCCAGATGTGTTTCGGACGAGATTCATGGATTTCCTTCGAGACGCAAGATTGATTTCAGTATAGAGTTGGTGTCGGGTACAGCCCCAATTTCTAGAGCTCCGTATCGGTTGACGCCAGAATAGTTGAAGGAACTCAAGGATCAGTTGAGAGATCTTCTTGAGAAAGGCTTCATTCGATCGAGTATGTCTCCTTGGGGAGCTCCGATTCTGTTTGTGAAACAAGTATTCATTGCCGAGGATTGATGACTTGTTCGTTCGGTTGCAAGGATCAGCCGTGTACTCGAAGATTGATTTGCGCTCTGTCTATCACCAGTTGCGGATTAGAGACGCTGATGTAGCGAAGACAGCTTTCCGAATGAGGTACGGGCATTATGAGTTTCTTGTGATGTCGTTTGGATTAACGAATGCTCCTGTTGTGTTCATGGATTTGATGAATCGCGTCTTTAGCGAGTACATCGATCGATTCGTGATTGTTTTTATAGACAAGATCTTGGTGTATTCGAGGCGTTTCAGAGAGCATAAAGAGCACTTGAGGCTAGGTTACAGAGACTGAGAGACTCACAATTGTATGCCAAGTTCAGCAAGTGTGAATTTGGCTAGACAGAGTTATCTTCTTGGGTCATGTGATTTCAGCGCAAGGAATTTCTGTGGATCCTAGTAAGGTCGCAGCAGTTCTTAACTGGGTGCTACCTAGGAATGTTTCCGAGATCCGTAGTTCTTGGGATTGGCTGGCTATTATAGGCGTTTTATTGAGAATTTTTCTTCGATAGTTAGGCCAATGACTCAGTTGACCCAGAAGGATAGGAAGTTTGTTTGGACTGATGAGTGTGAGTCGAGTTTTCAAATGGTAAAGGAGAAGTTGACTACTGCTCCTGTTTTGGCTTTGCCATCGGGATCTGGAGGTTTTGTTGTTTGCTCCGATGCATCTCTGAGTGGTTTAGGGTGTGTTTTGATGCAGAACGGGTACGTGATTAATATGCCTCTCGACAGTTGAAGCCTCATGAGACAAGATACCCGGTACATGTCTTAGAGTTGGCTGCGATTGTGTTTGCCTTGAAGATATGGCGACACTATCTGTATGGTGAGGAGTTTGTGGTGTACACCGACCACAAGAGTTTGAAATATATCTTTACCCAGTCGGATTTGAATATGAGGCAACGTCATTCGATGGAGTTGCTTAAGGATTTTTATTGCGAGACACAGTATCAGCCTGGGCGGATGAACTTAGTAGCCGATTCTTTGAGTAGGAAGGCCCAGCCTACGATGCTAACATCCTTGAGTATCTCTAGAATCCACGAGCAATTGAGTACTTCTGGTTTGCGTTTCCAGCTGAGTGATCAGTACTTCATAGTTTCTTCGATTCAGGTTGAACCACAGATGGTGAGTGACATCAGAGAGACAAGATACCCGGTTCATGTCTTAGAGTTGGCTGCGATTGTGTTTGCCTTGAAGATATGGCGACACTATCTGTATGGTGAGGAGTTTGTGGTGTACACCGACCACAAGAGTTTGAAATATATCTTTACCCAGTCGGATTTGAATATGAGGCAACGTCATTCGATGGAGTTGCTTAAGGATTTTTATTGCGAGACACAGTATCAGCCTGGGCGGATGAACTTAGTAGCCGATTCTTTGAGTAGGAAGGCCTAGCCTACGATGCTAACATCCTTGAGTATCTCTAGAATCCACGAGCAATTGAGTACTTCTGGTTTGCGTTTCCAGCTGAGTGATCAGAACTTCATAGTTTCTTCGATTCAGGTTGAACCACAGATGGTGAGTGACATCAGAGAGGCGCATAGGACTGATCCGTACATCCATGAGTTGAAGATTAAGGCTCAAAATGGTCAGTCTGATGATTTCTCTATTGCTTTGGATGGGTGTCTGAGATTTCGTGGTAGATTAGTGGTTCCGAACTTGATTTATTTGAAAGAGACTATTCTGAATGAAGCGCATTGCAGTCGATATAGCGTGCATCCGGGGGAGAAGAAGATGTACCATGCTTTGAAGTCTCATTACTGTTGGGAAGGCATGATTTAGGTTTTTTTGCTCGATGTTTGAATTGCCAGTAGGTCAAGGCTGAGAGAATGAGACCTGGTGGATTGTTACAGAGTTTAGAAGTGCCCCAATGGAATTGGGAGCACGTCGCCATGGATTTTGTGACTCATCTACCTCGATCGAGTAGGGGATGCGATGCGATTTGGGTGGTGATTGATAGACTCTCAAAGTCAGCCCATTTCATTCCCTATGATGTGAGGTGTTCGATGAAGAAAATGGCGAAGTTGTATGTCGATCATGTGATCAGATTGCATGGAGTGCCTATTTCGATAGTGTCAGATTGAGATCCCAGATTCACCTCTCGATTTTGGAAGAGTTTGCAAGAAACGATGGGTTCGAGATTGGCGATGAGCACTGCTTATCATCCCCAGACAGATGGCCAATCAGAGAGGACCATTCATACTTTAGAAGATATGTTGCGTGCAGTTGTGATGGATTTCAGTGGTGGTTGGCAGGATGCTTTATACTTAGTTGAGTTTTCTTACAACAAAAGCTACCAAGTGACCATTGGAATGGCTCCGTTTGAAGCTTATATGGTCGCAGGTGTAGATCACCGATATGTTGGGAAGAAGTTGGTGAGAGACAGCTTTCTACTCCTAAGTTTGTGCAACACATGAAAGTTTTGATTGAATTGATTCGGAATAGGATGAGAGCTGCCCAAGACCGTTATGTTGGCTATGCTAATAAGCGACGTAGACCGTTGGAATTTGAGGTCGACGATAGAGTGTTCCTTAAGATTTATCCTTTCAATAGTGTTATGAGATTCATATTTAAAGGTAAGTTAGCTCCTAGATTCGTTGTCCCTTTGATATTGTTGAGCGAATTG
The DNA here is from genome assembly GCA_001598015.1 of Dorcoceras hygrometricum. NCBI lineage: Eukaryota > Viridiplantae > Streptophyta > Magnoliopsida > Lamiales > Gesneriaceae > Dorcoceras > Dorcoceras hygrometricum. Next base: position 64,636 of record KV010656.1, on the reverse strand, counting down.
GACAGTTAGCTTATATATTGAAGCTGCCTGATGAGTTAGCAGCGATGCATGATGTATTTCATGTTTCAATGTTGAGAAAATATTAGCAAGGTCCATCCCATGTGCTGAGGACTGATGAAGTAGAGCTGGACCAAACCTTGAGCTATGTTGAATATCCGGTGCAGATTCTGGACAGGAAGGAGAAGCATCTGAGGAATAAGGTTATACCGTTGGTAATGGTCCAATGGAGCAAGCATGGGCGTGAAGAAGTTACCTGGGAAGTTGAGGAAAATATGAGACAAGAGTGGCCTCATCTATTTGAGCTATGACAGCAGCGTTTCAGGTAACTTCTAGTTTGATTGATTTTGTGATTTAAGTGATTTTACTACTGAATTGAGATTCTGGTTAGTAATGAGTTTTACTAGGCAGTATGGCATGGGTGTATTAGGAATGGTGTCTAGTATAGTGTGTTGTGAATAAGCTATCTTGTTGTTGTGATGGTTGATTTTGGATCTGAGACCGTCAGTGTTTTGGAGGATGAAATCGATTTCTAGTGGGGGAGAGTGTGAGGACTAGAAATCTGTTAAGTAAGATTTAATGGTTAATCAGATTTTGAACTAATATTTGTCATGGAAATCGTGATTTCTGGGTGCTCAGATTTAGACGTAGAGTGATCAGTTGTGAGAAGTTGGTGATATAGTGAAATCTGCGTCAAATTTGGAGTTCAGTAGTTGCATTTTCCTATCGAGAAGTGATTCCAATGGTAATTCAGATTTGAGGTTCATCGCTGGGAGAAGGTAGGCCAGCAGCATTCTCGCCGGGATTTTAGCGTGCATTCAGATGTTGGTACTCAGTAGTGATGCATCGTCGTTTTGCAATTTCATATGTATCGCTAGTGAGTGAAATCTGTTCCATGGCGTGTCCAGATGTCAACCCGGATCAACGGTGCTGAGTAGCTACCGAGCGCTGTTATGAGAGTAGCGGGAGTCAGATGTTGCATTAGCGCGCGGGTGCGAGAAGGTGCCATGTGTTGGTCAACACGTCAGAGTTGACCGCTGGTTGTTTAGCGTTCAGATGTTGCTAGCATGAGATCTGTTTCAACTGTGGAAGCTCTGCTACGTCGTTTTGATTAGTTGGTGCGACGTCTTTTGCTGTATGCGTTAGTAGAACGTTTTGATGTCTGAACGGTATCAACAGAACCAGCAGAGTGAGAGCGCTGGATTCAGATTTGAGAGGACTTTTGCCTTAGTTTAAGCAGAAATCTGAATTTGTTAGAACAGTAGCTTTAACTCGAGGATTATATACGAAGTGCTGCTCAACACTTAGCGTATTTTTGAACCCGAAATTCCTTATCGTCTTCTTCAATGAAACCCTCGATAATTACTGTTCATTCGAACACTTCTCCGGTAGATTGCCGTTGATTTTTGTCGATGTTTGGAGCAAAACTGGTGGCGCTGAGCTCGTAGTGCTTAGACCTATCGATTGATACCAGTTAGGAAGCCTGATTCGACGTTAGAGGTGAAGCACGAAGAGTCTGTTGTTCGAAGCTTTTCGAGAGATCAAACCTGAGAATTCTTTGGTTCTTCTGGATTTTGAGGTAGTTCCTGCTATGGTTGGAGAGACCAGCGAGGAAGCCAATTGAGCAAATTGAAGTTGCCGTGCCTGAGTAAGATCTGTTGAGGTAGAATTTGAGTATAGAGGTATGAGTGAGCTTTTGTTAACAGCTTTGAGTATAAGCATGTTAGTATTTTGTGGCATGATATATGTGCTCTGTGATTCTGTGTTTACGTGAACAGCTTGATTGAATTGACATGTTCTGTTTACGTAATTTATGCATGTTGAAATAAGATTTGAATTTCTTGGCATTCATGCATACATATTGAGCCTACGATCGATTGAGAACCTGAAATAGAGCCACGTGGTGACCGTCAGACAGATGTGTCATGCCTGAAAGGTCCAACGCTATGATGGCTGACGGGTCTGAAGATCACCGAGCTGTGATGGCTGACGGGTCTGAAGATCACCGATCGATGATTTCCCCGGTTGATACATTGTGCGGGTATAGAGGCTCGATAGAGATTTCTGTCCGTTGATTAGCAGGCCTTGTTGATCGATTTTCTTTGACAGCCGCATGCATTCAAGACTTAGAATACTGCATGTTTATGAATTGCTGTTATATTAGTGCTCTTCGTACTGAGGCTTGACCTCGTATTCTTTTTCCTGCTTTTGTGTTGTTGGGTCTGTGTCACCCATTTGCAGGGTCTTCAGGTAACCAAGCTGGACAGACTGGAACTTCAGCTGGTCTATCCCCATTTCCTTGAGTCCCAGTTATTATGTTATGTATTGATCCAGGGAATGCCCTGAGGTTATATGTGTTTGGGGGATCGTTGTTGTATTGTATTTGTTACCTGTTGTGGTTTGGATTTTGAGTCAAATCTTATTTTGATTACGAATAGTTTGAATGGATGTTCCATTGGATCAGGCCCAAAATTGTTCGAAATTTTTTTAAGCCCTATTTTATGCTTCCGCTATTATGTACATATTTGAGTTGTTAATCCTTGTTGATTAGCACGGGGCCTGACACATACACTCACTCATATATTCGAGAGTTGAGCTAAACAGATAAATGAGTGAATGTAATTTAAAAACTCTCCATTGTAGTCTTTGGACAGAGACGTTAAACAAGTCTAGTTGTCTTTCCCACTGAGACGTTAAAGAAGTGTGTGTAGTCTTTCGCACTGAGACATTAAAGAAGTGTCGCCTTTCTCACTGAGGCAGTAAAGAAGTGAGTGAGTCACACAACTTGCGGGTTTAGTGTGCGGTGGTTGATGCTAGGATTTCTTGTGACTGCGGGTCGTAGGAGTTGGTTGCATCGAGGGTCGTTGTAATCAAAGTCTTCTAGTGGATCCTTTCCGTTGCAGAAGAAGGGGAGATGTAGGAGAGTTTGCTTCGAACTTCCATAAACAAATCAGTGTATTTTCTTTACAGCTTTCAGTACTTTCATTCATACGCACTGCATATTTGTTAATACGCATAAAACCATTTAAATGAGCTTTCGAATTTAAGAGTGCAGGTTGAGTTATTTCCGCATGATTTAATTTTAATACTCAATCTGTATATCAATGCACAAGTATTCAAGAACACTGAGCTATTGCAGCTCAAGTAATAAATAATCAGATCGCTCGCTCTTTCATTGAGCTGGTCTTAAACAACCAGCTAGAACCAGTCTTTTGCACTGCGCTGGTTTAGCGTCGAGCTGGTCATACACAAAAGCGACCCGTGTTAGGACCGAAGGATCAGATCTTACCAATACAATAAAATAAACAACATAACATAAGGGAGGGGCGAGATTTGATCCTATAAAAATAAAGAGCGCTGCTACTGTTAAATAACAATTTTGCGCTGCTATGAAGGAGCTACAATAGCTCATGGTTCTTGAACATAAAACAGAGCACCGGAGACAGATCTGGTATGTAATAAAAACATGAGGAAAACACCAGAACTGAATCCTAAATTTTAAAACTATCACAAACAGATTTCTGTTCAACATAAATCTGTTTGACTGTGAAAGTGTGAAATCTGAAATATATGCGTGCTATATTAAATGCGTATGCGTAAGTATAGAAATTAAAAGAATACAATACACTGCTATTTGTTTCTGGAAGTTCGGATATAAATATCCTACCTCTCCCCTTCTTCCGCCTCGGAATGTTCCACTAGAAGATTTGATCTACACATCGTGTACAGATCCGTTCCAACAGCTAGCTAGAACTCCTAGACTCTACACCAGCCCTCGGCTGTGTCAATCACTTGTTTTACGCCTCTGTGAGAAAGGCTACAGACACAGAGTTTAACGTCTTTGTGCTTGGACTGGATCTGATTTTTTGGGTTTGAGATTCATTCACTATACAATTTTTCTCAACTCTCAAGAATGTGAATGAATCTCTGTGTGTGAGATTTATAGTGTAAGCATAACTCTCGTAATAATAAAATCTCACACAACTGGGAAATGCTCCAAAAGAGCTGATGAAGACTCAGCAGATGGCCGGCTGCTTCGTCTTCCTATTTTCTTCCCTATGTAATTTCTATGTTCTTGTTTCTGTGTGTGTCGAACACCTTTTTCTCGTTCAGCCCTTTTCTTCATCGAATCTTGCTGTATATATAGCTTCCTCAAATATGGCCGTTAGACAGTAGAATCAAAAACCTTTTCTGCGCTTGTCAAGGCTAATTTGTCTTCTTCCCAAATTGGTGCAATCATCCTCTGTATATTGTACTATTTCCCAGAATAGTACTGATTTTGTCCCCTTAAATTAAGACATTTGTACGAGTCAATTTCAGCCACTGATTCTTTCCCTTTTAAATGATGATTGCGTCCCAACAGCTGAATGTACTCCAACAAATTTTTCAACAGATATTCGCCCAGCTGTTGTCTTTTCATTGTCATAACATTGTTCAACAGCCGTTCTCTCAGCTGTTGGTTTTCTTCACAGTACTGTTCATCAGCAGTTCGCTTCTTCTTCACTTTGAACAACAGCTGATATGTTTTCTCTTCGTTGCACCAACAGCTGATCAATGGTTGCTGTCATCAGATATGTAATAGTATATCCAACAGCTAATGTAATAGTATATCCAACTAATCAACGACTGATATCCGTTTCTGTTTTCAAATGTTCGCTTCACATCTTCTGTTTCAACAGCTGTTCTCTGTTGTTTCGGCTACTGATAACATTTGTTCGCTGTTTCGCTTTTCATCATTTGAACGTCTGATTTTCTTTGCTTCGCAACTACTGAAATCATTTGCTCACATCTACTGTTTCAATTATTCGTCAACTGATGCGTTCGCTTCTGTGTTTAACTATTCAACTACTTATATAGATCTTCTGTTAAACTTCTGTTCAACTGCTGATTTAGCCCTTTCGTTACGCTTGAACAACATCTGGTTCGTTCTTCTCCACGACTGAATTAATCTTCTGCTGATATCTTCGTCTTAGTGCAACATCTGTTTCGTCTTTGCGCAACCTCTGTTCATCTATGTTTTCACGCAGGCTCTTCTTCCTCTCTTCTTTGTCACGTCTAGATTTCTCCTCACTTCATATTGATCTCTTCCAGATAATCTTATTCTTCTCTCTTCACAGACTTCTTCTTCTTTAGCGATTCCTTCCAGATTTCTACTGTTCATCGATCTCTTCTAGGTTCTTCATCAGACTTCACCTGTTCATCGATTTCTTCCATATCAGATTTCTACTGAGAACGCTTCATCAGATTTCTCCTATTCATTATTATTATCAGATTTCACTCTTTAGCGACTTCTCCAGACTTCTCTCTTCACGTTCGGATTTGTCCTATTCATTATTCTGATCGTCTTCTTCTTCGAACACTTCTCCAACAGACTTCATCAGACTTCTTCTAATTTACTCCAAATCAGACTTTGCCTATTCACGTTTCTTTTTACTTCATCAGACATTTTCGACAGCAACCTCATCTACTGATTCGTTCCTTCGCTTGACACAACTAACAGCAAGTACAGCTGGACTTCCACGTAAGCAAATATGTCCATGCTGGACTCCATGTTGGCGTACAATGGCGGATCCGGATCCCGTTTCCCGGGGGCGCAGCGGAATCAAAAGTTTCCCCGAGAAACGTTCAATACATTCAAAAATAAATAAACATTCATAGGGCGTTTATCGAATTGCTACCTTGCTGGCGTCTAGGCGCCTGGCTCCGACCAGTTTCACGAGGAAACCGGCACTTCAAACGGTAGGCGGCGGTAGATCGTCAATCAGGCGGTGGGCGGCGGCCGTGCGTGAGGTTTGAGAGGAGGGGGCGGCGGTTTTTTGGAGCTTGGAGGCTAGGGTTATGAGATCTAATCATTCATTAGTTGCCCTAGGTCAAGACTAAGTATATGTATGATGGGTTTGAACCGGCCCATTGGACCTGGGACGGGCCCAGTCCAATATATGAACATTCGGTTCATCTGCATCACCGTGGCTTCATCATAATTCCGATCGACGATCAGATCGGACCGATCGACTCAGTTTCCAAAACTGAATATTATGATGCGAAAACAATTTTTCAGATTACTTAGTCCGAAATGACAGTTTTGCCCCTCAACAGTGGGAAATCGCAATTTGACCCCTGTTGACTTTTAGGAAGTCGCACTCCCTAAAATTCTCCTCATATGCTCAACACATTTAGCTCAGTTTCCGTGCGGAAATCATGAATCCAGTACTTGTGTGACCCTCAATGGTTCAGGGATACAGCTAGCCGTGGGCCCACAACCATTGAAGCTCCGAAATCACAATTTCGGACTGACCCATCGGATCATGGTAAAGCGCCTAGCAACATCGCCCCATGATCCCCTAGGTATCACTTATAGTGCCTGCAATAACCAGTTGGTCGTGGTTAGCGTACAGTACGGTCCTTTCAACACATATATCCCGATCAGATCAACGACCATTGGTAAATCGAGAGTCGCTAGAGATCCGATAACTATGCATACATCTTGGAGATCAAATAGTGACATCACGAGTATTACTAGGCAAACCCATTTACCTAAAACACATCCAGTACTCTGGCCAGAGATTTATCACACTATTGTCTCCTCAGATAACATAGGATATCCACGCATGAGAGCGAGCGGTGAATCCTCGACAACGAAGCATCGACTCCTACATGCATCGGGATCTCACCCAATCCCGCCTCCTAATGACCCCAAGTGAGTCGGTAAACGAGTCAAAGTGAGGCACCTATCATGTAGAGTCTCAATGACGTTTCGAGTCGTGAGGACTAATCAGTACAACCAAGACCTCGGACTTATCCACTCGACAAATGGTAACCACTTGGAAAGTCCGAACGAGGGTAGTTCGATAGATCACCAGGTCACTATCCATCTGCATGCTCAGAACATCACAATGTTCCCTACCAATGAAACATGGTACTTCACATCGCAGATGCTAGTCTCAAGCACGGGCGGCCTTATCCTCATTTTGACGGCCCAATCGATTAGGAACGAATTCAGAATGCACAGTGACTATTTGATGTGTTTCATGATAGCCATCATATCCACTATCACATTTAACATACACTATGGTGCATTCTAGGTCTTTAACTAACAATTGTTAACATTATATAACATAATGAAAATAAATAATGCCATAAATAAATGCGTATTTCATAAATAAAGATTGTCATATACAAGAGTCTATAAAACCCACACGCCACAAGTTGGCTAGTTGGGCATCTACTCTAACACTCCACGTAAGCATATCTGTCAATGTAAGCAAGCTGTCCACATAAGCAGATCTGATAGGTCTTCTCTTTTCATCAGATTCTTTACTAGACAACTTCAACGAACATTCCTTCAACAGATATCTTCAACAAATATTTCTTCAACAACTTTCTCTATCAGATTTGTTCCTTCTCTTCTTGTTATGCGATGAAACTTTCTTCGACATACGTCTGCCAGACTTCTTCTGTTCATTCCTTCTCTTCATACGTCTGCCAGACTAATCAATTTTCTCTCTTCTTCTCTTCGATGTTCTTAAAATTTCTGACCAGATCTCTCTTTTCTCATTAGCAGATTTCTCTTATCTTACATAGTTTCTGCATACTACGTAAATCAATTAGAAATACAATAACAGGTTTTGTGTAATTCAAAACAAAGAACTGGATCTGTTTACACAGATCCATCAACCCGGTTTCAGCATCCAGCTGGAACCTGCTTAGTGACAGTAGTCTGAATTCAGCGTCCAGCTGAATTCAGCGTCTTTCACTAGATCTGGTTTTTCCCTCTAAGTGTTGGTTATTGACCAAATGACGTCCGAATACACTAACAGAGGGTAAAATCGATCCTAACACTTTCGAGTCATCCCATTTCATTCCCTATGATGTGAGGTGTTCGATGAAGAAGATGGCGAAGTTGTATATCTATCATGTGGTTAGATTGCACGGAGTGCCAGTTTCTATAGTGTCCGATAGAGATCCGAGATTTACTTCCCGATTCTGGAAGAGTTTGCAAGTAGCTATGTGTTCAAGATTGGCTATGAGTATAGCTTATCACCCGCAAATAGATGGCCAATCTGAGAGAACCATACAGATTTTAGAAGATATGCTACGAGCAGTTGTGATGGATTTCAGTGGTGGCTGGCAGGATTCTTTATCATTGGTTGAATTTTCGTTTAAAAACACCTACCAAGTGACTATCTGGATGGATCCATTTGAGGCATTGTATGGTCGAAAGTGTAGATCTCCAATCTGTTCGGAAGAGATTGGTGAGAAACAGTTGTCTACTCTTGAATTTGTGCAACATATGAAAGATCAGATTGAGTTGATTCGGAGTAGAATGAAAGCTACAGAAGATCGCCATGCTAGCTATGCTAATAAGAGACGCAGACCTTTAGAGTTTGAGGTTGGCGATCGAGTGTTTCTGAAAGTTTCTCCTTTCAAGAGAGTAATGAAAATGTCAGGCCTCGTGCTCGCATCAGAGTAAAAACACACAAACACAAGCGGAAGCTATTAAAAAGCGGATAAAATTTTCGCTTTTGGCCTGACGGTTTAAAAAATTATAATTTAAAATAGAGCGATACTCAAAATATATCCCAGTTTATGAAAAACAACTCACAGTATAGCATAACAACATCAACAACAACATGTATCAGACTCCCACAACAAAGTACAACAACAAAGCACAGGGCACCCTCTGGCTAACAGTAATGATACATATTAATATGTTAATATGTTATATCAACTGGGACACGCTAACCACCTCCTGGGGCACCACCAGCTGGATTAAAACCACGACCAGCTGTAAAACCTGGGTTCCCTGAAAACAACACAAACAAGGAAACAAACCAAGCCCCAGAGGGACATGGGGTCAAACCCCAGTACGGAGAGCAAATGAAATAGCTAAAATGAATGCATAAGATAAGATGCAGATGCTATGCATAAGGCACCCGATAAAAACTGAAGGCTACAACCAACAAGGGAGCCAAGGAACTCATACATAGCTCCACGAGATCAGCAACGAATCAGTGGGCACGGGGTGAGTTCAAAGTATGGTAATGAGCCACTCGCCTTGACACTCCACCCAAATACCAGATGCATCAAACAACTCAACCTGCCGTTGCCTCTCCCATGAACTGTGGTAGTTAACCACTCGGAGAATGATGGCTAACAAATCCCAGTAGGGAGATGAGAGTGCGGTGTTTCCGCTAGCCCTCGCATCCTGGTAAGAAACAACAGCAATACAACGAGATACAAAGCAATGGCTGCAACAGAAATATGAAAGCAATATGGGAAATGCGTGTATGCATAAACATAGCAGCTAAAAATCAACAGCAATCACATATGCACACATCAACATCCACGGCAATGCACAACACCCATATAGCATTCAATCTCACGCCAATTACCAGCTACATCAAGCTCAGATCCGTACCTTTAACCTCCTGTGCAACAATGACTACAAACAGGGTCCTGAGAGATCTGGATAGCAACCTGCTAAACATACGCACAACAGATCTCAGGCAAGCTAACAGGAAATTCACGGCCAATACAGAAGCTCACGGCTGGGAGCTATGCTCAACCAAGCCAGCAACTAATCTCAACAACACAACTCAATAGGGAGCTTAATTCAAGGCTAGGAACAGATCTCATCACGAAAGGAACGAAGTTCTACCTGTACGATACCACGCACAGCCGAGCAGCAACTTCGCGTTCCTCAACTAGCCGATCACAGCTTCCCAAAGTAGTATGGAATGATAGAGCTTCGCAAGAGGAGTCCAATGCTACCTCGAACGTATCAAACAATGGCCGGAAACGACGGGAATTCACCAAAAAAGCTCACGGTAAACAGTACTAGGTTTCGAGAAACAGAGGTCGACAACCAAGATAATATTTCGCTAAGTATGGGATCTAGTGTTTGAAATCGAGACCAAGTCTCCCTTAAATACACACGAGAAAACTGATATAAAATCCACCGACACTAACAGATATCGCAAACTGTTGACAGTAACGGGAACAGTGCAAAGCTGACGAATAAATAACCAATAGCTTCTTCAACAGTACCAAGCTCACACCAGCAATCGAACGCAAGGTAACAAGCTCTATCCAAAACGACGTCGTGCTGCTTACGTCATCAAATCTGGTTGCTACCGCTAAACGCTGGAAACATGCTACGCACACAACAGCGATCACTACAGGAGAGTTGAACAGCGTTGACATCTGTTCCCAGAACTCGCGCTACACACAACAGATCTCTCCTTATGCGAGAAGATAGCTTCTTCAACAGTACCAAGCTCACACCAGCAATCGAACGCAAGGTAACAAGCTCTATCCAAAACGACGTCGTGCTGCTTACGTCATCAAATCTGGTTGCTACCGCTAAACGATGGAAACATGCTACGCACACAACAGCGATCGCTACAGGAGAGTTGAACAGCGTTGACATCTGTTCCCAGAACTCGCGCTACACACAACAGATCTCTCCTTATGCGAGAAGACCTATCCCTAGCGCTAGACCAAATATGATGTCGCACCAACTTATCCAAATGACAGCGTTCCAATTAAATAAAACGACCCAGCTTTGCACACGTCAACAAATCTGAAGACAGCACATTAACGCTGAAAAAAACATAGATCGCTGGCAACAGATCTCTCCAGCAAGCGTTTACCAAAACGGCACCGTTTTCGTCGTGCTACAGGAACTTGCTGTCAACAGCCTGAGTAACACAAGCGCTAACAGATAACCTTACGTCAGCAATAGCATAGCGCAACAGAAAGCATGACGTCATCAGATCTGCCAACAGATTCAAACTCGAAAATTCCAAAATTCCCAGAATTGTTCCAAGGGTGAAATCTGACCCGAAAATACAATCCAAACTCACAAAAAGACATCTGAACCACCAGAAATCTCTAAAAACCGATTAATTCCAACCAAATTAATCTTAATCACATTTCCAGGTCTCACATTTCTCCCCCACTTAAAAGGATTTCGTCCCCGAAATCAAACAACAATCTGGAAATACAACTAACAGCAAAATATACAACAGAACTCTGCCTAACACAAGCCAAAAGTTCAAGATTACTGAGCAAACAATTAACAACAACTAGGGAATAATTACAACCAAACGCTACAAACTACTGGAAATTTAGCTCAACAACTACTCAAACAGATGCGGCCACTCGCGCTACATCTTTTCTTCCAGCTCCCAAGTAGTTTCTTCCCTTCCATGTTTGCTCCACTGCACCATTACCAATGGAATGGTCTTATTTCTCAGCTGTTTCTCTTTTCTGCCTAGGATCTGCAAGGGATATTCTTGATAACTCAACGATTGATCTAGCTCAACCTCGTCAGTTCCAAGAACATGAGACGGATCTGGCTCATACTTCCTCAACATGGAAACATGGAAGACGTCATGAAGAGAAGACAACTATGGCGGCAACAACAGCCGATACGCTAAAGGGCCAATCCTCTCAACAATTTCATACGGTCCGACGTAACGAGGGGCTAACTTTCCCTTGCGTCCAAAGCGCATCACACTGCGAAACGGAGAAACCTTGAGAAATACATGATCACCAACCTGAAACTCAAGAGGTCGACGCCTCTTATTCGCATAACTGGCTTGGCTATCCTGGGCAGCTTTCATTCGCTGTCGAATAAGATCCACATGATCTTTCATTTGCTGCACTAAGTCAGGGGCAGATAGCTGCTTCTCCCCCACTTCTTCCCAACATACCGGCGATCTGAACTTTCTTCCATACAAAGCTTCAAATGGCGCCATTCCAATCGTCACTTGGTAACTGTTATTGTACGAAAACTCCACTAAAGACAACGCGTCTTTCCAGCTACCTCCGAAATCCAACACAACAGCTCGCAACATATCCTCCAACGTCTGGATAGTTCTCTCAGATTGGCCATATGTATGGGGGTGATACGCTGTGCTCATAGCCAATCTAGTACGCAAAGCTGTTTGCAAACTCTTCAAAACCTGGAAGTAAATCTCGGATCTCAGTGGGAAACGATCGAAACGGTCACACCATGCATTCTAACAACAAAATCAAAATACAGCTTCGCCATTTGCTTCAACGAGAATGTCATCCCATAGGGAATAAAATGTGCAGACTTCGACAGACGGTCTACAACCATCCAAATAGCATCGCATCCTCTGTTGGAACGAGGCAGATGCGTCACGAAATCCATAGCTATGTGCTCCCAATTCCATTGGGGCACTTCCAAACTCTGCAACAGACCACCGGGTCTCATCCTTTTGGCCTTTACCATCTGACAATTCAAACAACGAGCGACAAAACCAGCAACATCGCTCGTCAGGCCAGCCCACCAAAAGTGCGGCTTTAACGCATGGTACATCTTCCGTGCACCAGGATGAACACTATGTCTGCTGCAATGCGCTTCCCGAAGGATCTCCTCCTTCAAATCAATCAAATTGGGCACAACCAACCTGCCCCAGAAACGTAAACAACCGTCGGAAGCGACAGAATAATCTTAAAGTCCGCCAGCCCTGACCTTTAAATTCAACTCGTGGATGGACGGATCAGTCCTCTGAGCTGCTCGAATACTCCAAACAATCTGTGGCTCCACTTGGAACGATGAAACCATAACGCAATCCTCAGCCAGGTAGAATCTCCAACCCGTAGTGTTAAGATGCTCTTGATCCTTAGAGATGTACAACGACGCAAGCACTCACTAGCCTTCCTGTTCAAAGCATCGGCCACTATGTTCAACTTCCCAGGCTGGTACTTAATCTTGAAATAAAAGTCCTTTAGCAGCTCGATCCACCGACGTTGTCTCATGTTCAAATCGGTCTACGAAAACAAATACTGCAAACTTTTGTGGTCGGAGTACACCACAAACTGCTCGCCATACAGGTAGTGACGCCAGATCTTCAATGCAAAGACCACGGCTGCCACTCCAAATCATGGACTGGATAACGAGTCTCGTGCGGTTTCAACTGCCGCGAGGCATACGCAATGACTCGACCATTCTGCATCAAAACACAACCCAATCCATAAAACGAAGCGTCAGAGAAAACAACGAATCCACCTGTTCCAAATGGCAGAGCCAACACAGGCGCAGTAGTCAATTTCTCCTTAAGCAGTTGAAAAGCATTCTCACACTGCTCAGTCCAAACAAAACGCTTGTCATTCTGAGTTAATTGAGTCATCGACTTTGCTATACTTGAGAAACCCTCAATAAAGCGACGATAATAGCCAGCCATACCCAAGAAACTACGAATCTCGGAAACATTCCTGGGACGCTCCCAGTTCAGAACGGCATCAACCTTGCTAGGATCTACAGAAATCCCCTCGGCTGAAATCACATGTCCCAAGAATACGATGCGATCCAACCAGAACTCGCACTTGGAAAACTTTGCATACAACTGTTGGTCTCTCAGCGTCTGAAGGACAATCCGCAAATGCTCCTTGTGCTCCAAAGGAGTCTTCGAATAGACTAAGATGTCGTCGATGAAAAAGATCACAAACTCATCAATAAACTCATGGAAAACTCTGTTCATCAAATCCATAAAGACTGCAGGGGCATTCGTCAATCCGAACGGCATAACCAAAAACTCAAACTGCCCGTACCTCGTACGAAAAGCAGTCTTCACGACATATTGATCTCTCACCCTCAACTGGTGAAACCCTGAACGAAGATCAATCTTCAAGTACACCGCAGAACCTTGCAACTGATCAAACAGATCATCGATTCTCGGCAACGGGTACTTGATCTTAACAGTGGCTTTGTTCAACTGGTGAAAATCAATGCATATCCACATTGAGCCATCCTTCTTCTTCACAAATAGTATGGGCGCTCCCCATGATAACATACTAGGACGAATAAAACCTTTCTCCAGCAAATCATCTAACTGCACCTTGAGTTCTCTCAACTTCGTAGGCTCCAGCCGATAAGGGGCACGAAAATCGGAGCTGTGCCAGGCACCAGCTCAATGCTGAAGTCAATCTCCCGCCTCGGAGGAAAACCAGGAATCTCCTCCGGGAACACATCCGGGAAATCTCGCACCACGGGAACGTCACTGAGCTGCACATGGGAAGAAGAAGACGCATCCAAAGCGTAGATCATAAATCCAGTATTCCCCAAGGACAACAAGCTGAACATCTCCATCGCTGAGACTAGGGGAATCTTCGATCTAGAGTCCTTGTCGTAGAAGTCCCACTTCTCGCCAGACAAAGGCCTGAAGCGCACAATTCCATGAAAACAATCCATAGAGTTTCTATAGTTGGACATCACATCCATCCCAACTATGCAATCGAAATCCCAAAGCATCAAACGGATCAAGTTCGCTAACAGGACATGCTCACCAAACCGCAACACACCATCCAACAAAACCTCCTGGGAGAACAAGCTCACACCGCCAGGGGTAGACACGAAAACAGCATCGCGCAACGAAATGGTACACAGACCATGCTCAACAACAAACGAATCAGAAATAAACGAATGCGATGCACCGGTGTCAAACAACACACGTGCAGGAAAATCAAAAACAAGGCAAGTACCTGTGATCACCCGACTCGGTGTCTCCTCGGCCTGCTACCTAGTGATGGCGTTAACTTGAGCATGCTGGGGTCCTGAGAAGAAAGGCTGAGACGACTGTCCTAACCACGACGAACCAGGCTGCTGAAATGGCCTAAACTGAGTCTCACCCAATCGGGGCTGCGGAAACTGAGGGGAACGACCCGTAGACTTACCTCCACGACCCTGAGGCTGGGCCGCGGTCTGCTGTGATCCAGCTGACGGACACATTCTAGAGAAATGCCGTACTGGCTACAAAGGTTGCAGGAACCCTGCACACAAACACACTGCGTGGACGGATGATTTCCACCGCAAAAGCCACAAAACTCATCCTGAGAACCACTGCTACTCGAGCTGCCCGAACCAGAAGAGCCAGAACCCGACTTCTTCTTGAACTGCTGATCGCGGGGTCTAAACCTCTGACGGCCAGACTGCTGAGCAACCTGCTGCTGATGTTGCTGCTGCTGCTGGGGCTGATAGGCTGACTGGGAGGACTGTGAAGACTGCGCTCCCTGAATAGCATGACTACCACCCTGCGGTGCCTGCTGCCGACGAGCACGATGGCTACGCAAACCTTCCTCAATGTCGATGGCACTATCCACCGCCTCAGCATAGGTCTTGGGCTTACTGGTCAACACCATCTGATACAACTCTTCGTTCAAGCCCTCAAGAAATCTAGTACGCTTGGCCTTCTCACGGCCAGAAACATGGGGAACGTACGCCAACAGAGAAGAAAACTTCCTAGCATACTCCCGAACAGTCATGGAACCCTACTCCAAATGGTCGAACTCCCGCTCCCGGGCGTTCACATAAGACTCGGGAACATACTCCTGCCGGAAGGTCACGCAAAAACTATCCCAAGAGATCCCAACATCAGTCTCCAACAAGGTACTCGAAGTGCCTCGCCACCAGCGCTCTGCAGCCTTTCTAAGCAAAAGGGTCGCTAAACTCAGCCGAAGATCATCATCAAACTGCACCCGATCAAAAAGCCAATAATGTTCCGAAGCCACGAGTCCGCATCCTCACTGGACTCATCACCATTAAAGACTGGAGGGTTCATCCGCTGAAACCATGCTATAACAACATCCATCCGCTCCATCGGGGGAGGCAAGTCACCAACTTCCTCCTCGTCATCAAGCCTACTACTAGAACGACTAGGAGCGCTACGCCGGTCCTCATTCTGTCCTGCCAATTCCTCAAACTGCCCCCTACCTATACCACGACGTCTAGGCGGCATCTACAAAAGCACTCAACAAGATCAAGAAAAACAGAACAGATACAGCATATAACACAGAAATATGCAGCACGTAATCACATAGCCAAGCATATGCAACACACAACATTGTGCCTAGACTCAAGTGTGATCAAAGAAATTGAGCTTATCCCAGCTTAAGCTCTGATATAAAAAATGTCAGGCCTCGTGCTCGCATCAGAGTAAAAACACACAAACACAAGCGGAAGCTATTAAAAAGCGGGTAAAATTTTCGCTTTTGGCCTGACGGTTTAAAACATTATAATTTAAAATAGAGCGATACTCAAAATATATCCCAGTTTATAAAAACAACTCACAGTATAGCATAACAACAACAACAACAACATGTATCAGACTCCAACAACAAAGTACAACAACAAATCACAGGGCATCCCATGGCTAACAGTACTGATACATATTAATATGCTATACGCAACTGGGACACGCTAATCACCTCCTGGGGCACCACCAGCTGATTAAAACCACGACCAGCTGTAAAACCTGGGTTCCCTGAAAACAACACAAACAAGGAAACAAACCAAGCCCCAGAGGGACATGGGGTCAAACCCCAGTACGGAGAGCAAATGAAATAGCTAAAAGGAATGCATAAGATAAGATTCAGATGCTATGCATGAGACACCGGATAACAACTGAAGGCTACAACAAACAAGGGAGCCAAGGAACTCAGACATAGCTCCACGAGATCAGCAATGAATCAGTGGCCACGGGGTGAGTTCTTAGTGCGGTAATTAGCCACTCGCCTTGACACTCCACCCAAATACCAGATGCATCAAACAACTCAACCTGCCGTTGCCTCGCCCATGAACTGTGGTAGTTAACCACTCGGCGCATGGTGGCTAACAAATCCCAGCAGGAAGATGAGAGTGCGGTATTGCCGCTCGCCCTCGCATCCTGGTAAGAAACAACAGCAATACAACGAGATACAAAGCAATGGCTGCAACAGGAATATGAAAGAAATATGGGAAATGCGTGTATGCATAAACATAGCAGCTAAAAATCAACAGCAATCACATATGCACATAGCAACATCCACGGCAATGCGCAACAGCCATCTAGCATTCAATCTCACGCCAATTCCTAGCTACATCAAGCTCAAATACGTACCTTTAATCTCTTGTGCAGCAATGACTACAAACAGGGTCCGAGAGATCTGGATAGAAACCTGCTAAACATACGCACAATAGATCTCAGGCAAGCTAACAGGAAATTCACGGCCAATTACAGAAGCTCACGGCTGGGAGCTATGCTCAACCAAACCAGCAACTAATCTCAACAACACAACTCAACAGGGAGCTTAATTCAAGGCTAGGAACAGATCTCATCACGAAAGGAACGAAGTTCTACCTGTACGATACCACGCACAGCCGAGCAGCAACTTCGCGTTCCTCAACTAGCTGATCACAGCTTCCCAAAGTAGTATGGAATGATAGAGCTTCGCAAGAGGAGTCCAACTCTACCTCGAACGTATCAAACAATGGCCGGAAACGACGGGAATTCACCGAAAAAGCTCACGATGAACAGTACTAGGGTTCGAGAAACAGAGGTCGACAACCAAGATAATATTTCGCTAAGTATGGGATCTGATGTTTGAAATCAAAGCCAAGTCTCCCTTAAATACACACGAGAAAACCTGATATAAAATCCACCGACACTAACAGATATCGCAAACTGTTGTCAGTAATGGGAACAGTGCAAAGCTGACAAAGAATAACCAACAACTACTTCAACAGTACCAAGTCACACCAGCAATCGAACGCAAGGTAACAAGCGCTATCCAAAACGACGTCGCGCTGCTTATGTCATCAAATCTGGTTGCTACCGCTAAACGCTGGAAACACGCTACGCACACAACAGCGATCGCTACAGGAGAGTTGACCAACGTTGACATATGTTCTCAGAACTCGCGCTACACACAACAGATCTCTCCTTACGCGAGCAGACCTCTCCCTAGCGCTAGACCAAATACGACGTCGCACCAACTTATCCAAACGACAGCGTTCCAATTAAATAAAACGACGTAGCTTTGCACATGTCAACAAATCTGAAGACAGCACACTAACGCTAAAAAAAACATAGATCTCTGGCAACAGATCTCTCCAGCAAGCGTTTACCAAAACGGCACCGTTTCCTTCGCGCTACAGGAACTTGCTGTCAACAGCCTGTGTAACACAAGCGCTAACAGATAACCTTACGTCAGCAATAGCGTAGCGCAACAGAAAGCATGACGTCATCAGATCTGCCAACAGATTCAAACTCGAAAATTCCAAAATTCCCAGAATTGTTTCAAGGGTGAAATATGACCCGAAAATACAATCGAAACTCACAAAAAGACATCTGAACCACCAAAAATCTCTAAAAACCGATTAATTCCAACCAAATTAATCTTAATCACATTTCCAGGTCTCACAGATGAGATTCAGATTTTTAAGGGTAAATTGGCTCCTTGATTTGTTGGTCCCTTCGAAATTGTTGAGAGGATTGGATCTGTGTCATATAGATTGCAGCTGCCTTCTGAGTTAGCAGCGATGCATGATGTGTTTCATGTATCTATATTGAGGAAATATGAGCCAGATCCGTCCCATGCGCTGAGAACTGATGAACTTGAGTTGGATTCTACCTTGAGTTATGTTGAATATCGAGTACAAATTCTGGATAGAAAGGAGAAGAAGCTGAGGAACAAGATTATACCATTTGTGATGGTCCAATGGAGCAAGCATGGAAGAGAGGAAGCTACCTGAGAAGTTGAAGAAAAGATGAGACAAGAGTGGCCTCATTTGTTTGAGCATTGACAATAGATTTCCAGGTAAATCTTCTGTCTTGTTAATCTCGTGTTTTGAATTGAATTGTGCCCATGATTTGTGGTTTTGTTGAGCATGGGTTATGCTGGGCAGATTGTCAGTCTGAATTTTGGTGATTTTCGTGTGTTTTCTTGATTCTGATCTGTTGTTGAGAGTTGATTTTTACGAAAAAATCCATTTTTAGTTGGGGAGAATGTGAGGACTACAAATTTTTAATTTGGTAATTTATTAGTTAATCAGATCTGGGCGAGGATTAGCTAATAGAGGAGTTAACCATCGGGTTTTCATATTTGAAGGATTTGGTTTTGCTTTTGGTGATTTTCTGATTTTTAGATTTCGCGTAGAACATATTATATGTGGACTGTTGGTCGCTATCGGGTGGTTTGGAGAAGGTAAGCTATTAGGATTCCCGCGTGAGTGTTAGAGAGAGTCAGATTTGAGATGCAATTTTCCTGGAATAGGAAGTAAAACGTTGTCGTTTTGAGTATTAGTGATGCGATGTCGTTTCGGGTGCTAGTCAGATCTGGTGTTGCGAGAGGAAACATATTTGGTTAGAGAAGATAAGTCAAGTATTGGTCAATGCTACTGTGTGGACCGGTTCGGTTCGTGAGTTGGTGTAGACCAGTGCGGTTCAGATTTTTTCAGATCTGGTCAAGCGTTAGCGGGTCTGAGTACCTGAGATCGGTTTCAGATCTGGAGTCAACGCGACGTCGTTTGATGTGTTATAGCGTAGCGAAGTTAGATCTTAGATAGCAGAGCCAGATCTGAGTAGCTCTGAGATCTGAGTGGCGCTGAGATCTGAATATGTCGGTGATTGACTTTCACTGTAGCTTTGACTTGGGGATTTAAATATAAATGTCGATCAGCACTTAGAGAATTATGAACCCGATATATTTTCTTATCTCCTTCCCCGAGAACCCTCGACTAGTACTGTTCATTCAAACCTTTCTCCGTCGATTGTCGTCGATTTACGCCGCCGTTTGGAGCAATATTTGTGGCACTGAGGGCTTTTGATTGATACCAATTTGGAGCCTTAGATCGACGAGTTGAAGGAGCACGAAGTAGTTGGAGGTTCTAGCATCTTCGTGATTGTCGTCTAGTGGTCTTTTTGTTATTTAGAGGTTTTGATTAAGTGATTTCTTCTCGTTTTAAGCTTCGATCTAGAACTGGACAGTGCTCTGTTGAGTTGAGGTAGTTGTTTTAGGCTATGCAGCATTGGATTACAAGCTGGCTGAGCTTTGGTGGAAGCTGATTGTTAGATATCTTGACAGATTTGAGCTTTTGAGGCGATCGTTAGTAGCAGACTTGAGCAGGCAGTTTGAGTTGTGTGCTGCGTGATCTGTCTAGGTAATAGAAGCTATTGAGGTACTAATTGAGCTTACTTAAACAGCTTTGGGCATAAGTATGTGAATATTCCAGCGTGATTTGAATGATGTGATTTGGATGTCTACTTGAACAGATTTGGCTGACTGTGCTTTGTTGATTTTCAGTTCTGTTTACGATTTGATTTATGTATGCTGTTGAATTGATATTCCTGGCATTCATGCATATATATTGAGCCTGATGATTGATTGATGACCCGAGTCGAGCTAGCATTGTGATCGGTCGACAGAGTTGTCGCGCCTGAAAGGTCAAATGCTATCATCGGAGTGGTGGTCGGCTGAGTTTTCGCACCGTCAAACCACCGAGCTGTGATGGTCGACGGACCCGAATATCACGGACTGATGATGGGTTCGATTCCCATTTGTTGCAAGGAGTGCAATTATTGGGAGGGGGATTGTTGGAGTGCAATAATTGCCCCTGCTAGGTAGAGCGATCGAACCGTGGCGCTTGAGTTGCTATACGGTTTATAAGATTGGAGTTGCACCGTAACCACAAGCTATACCTTTTGGTAAAGCGGCAGGCGCTCGATCCTACAGAGTTGTTGGCCTAGATGGCTGATTTTTCCTTGACAGCATCATGCATATCATGATGTGAATATAGCATGTTTTATGATTTGCTGTTTTATGAGTGCTCTTCGTACTGAGGTTTTTACCTCGTTTTCTTTCCCTGTTTTTGGGCTGCTTGGGTCTTGGATGTCCTTTGCAGGTTATTCAGGTAACCAGGTTGGACAGAGTGGAGCTTCAGATGGCCGATTCCCATTTTGATTTGAGTCCCAGTTATATGTATTATATATATTGAGCCATGGGATGTCCTGTGTCTTTATTTGTATTTGGGGATCCGTAGTTGATTGACTTACTTATTGTTTACCTGTTGTGTTGTTGAGTTTTGAGTTAAACTCCTTATTTTGATTTAATACTATTTTGAATGATATTTTGGATCAGGCCCAAATTCGGAAAAAAAAATGTAGCCCATATTTTGAATGCTTCCGTATTATTTGGATTAAATGAGTATTAATCTGTGATTAGCACACCGGATCTGACATTTATCCCACACGAACTAGTGCACCTTCATGTTTTTCCATTGATGCATCTCATTTTAATTTTAAGCCTGGTATCATCTAACTTTTACCCACTTTTCATGGTTTAGATTCTTACAATCCTTACACACATCTATGGAATTTGAAGTGTGTAACACATATAAAGATCTAACTTGTAGCATGAACACCCTTAGACTAAAGCTTTTTCCATTTTCCTTAGAAGGCAAAGCAAAACATGGCTACAAAATCTTATGTAATGATCAATTCAAAGTCGGGATGTAATGCAACAACAATTTTTAAAGAAATTTTTTCCATCCAATAGAACAAATTATTAAAAAAAAATTCATCAATTTTACTCAAAACAAGGGGAAACATTTTATCAGTGTTGTGATAGATATAGCTGCTTAATCTTTGTCCACATCATGGTTTTGAAACTTGGAGAATTGTTTCCAATTTTATTAAGGTTTGACACCTAAAGATAGACAAATGGTTGAATTTATGTGTAATGGAACATTTAAAGATAAAGAGCCAAACGAGTAAATTGATTTTCTTGAATCATTAAATGAAAATGCTCAAAATTGGGAAACTGTAGGCCCATTGAACCATCAAACAGGATATAATCTCACACATCTAGTGGACATATGTATACTCAAGGATGAACATGATCTCCAAGACAGATTTGCATCTTTAGCAAGAAGGGTTTAGGCACTCGAAATGAAAAGAGTAGGCAACTAAAAATAAGTACTCAACTTGTTTCATATTTGTGAGACCAGTGATCATACCACAAAAGATTGCCCGACTTTGCCCTCCTTCAAAGAATGTCTGCATGAACAAGCCAATGCGATAAAACACTTTCAAAAAACCAAACTTTGAACCATATTCTCAAACTTGCAATCCTGAATGGAGAAATCGTCCAAATTTTAGTTGGAGGAATGATAATGTCGCACTATCTTCACAACCATCTTTTCAAAATCAACAAAATTTTCAAAATTATACTCCTTATGTTCCTCCATCTAAAAAGAATTTGGATAAATTTTGAATGCTTTCATTTCTAAACAAGAGTCTATCAACACTCAAACGGCTCAAACCATGGCTTATTTGAAAGATACTCTTGATAAATTTCTTTTGCACTTAACATTCATGATAAGGTAAATTTCCTTCACAACCACAGCCTAATCCCAAGGATCAGTATCATTCACAAACTTGAACCTTTGGAACACAACCAATGGATCAGGTAAAGTCCGTTATTACTCTTCCAAGTAGTAAGATTGTCAAAAACTCCATTCCTGAACCTTGCCAGGATGATGAAATTTCAAATTCAAAGGGCAAGGAAGAAGTGGATCCTACACCTTGTGAAGAGGAATTTCAATTAAGATTTTGATGGAAATGGAGGATCGAAAATCACCGGTTCATGGATCGAAAACACATATTTCGTGCCTTTAAAAGATTGGTTTTGAAAAACAGCACGGATTGGGGAGGGCAGATCTCGCCTGAGCTGGTTCAGCACACAGCGCTGCTGCGTGCTGGTCCAGATCGTGTGTGATCTGGTCTGTTAGAATATGAGCTGCAATAGCTCTAGTTCTTGTAAAGCTTTAGCACCAAGAAGTAGGTCAGGTATGATAGAAAATCATGCAAAATGAAACTCCGAAATACTCTCTGAAAAATTGAAAGCTCTAAAGACAGTTTAAATCAATGTATGGGTGAATGCAGTAAGCTGTAAAGAAAAATACACTGCAGATTTTGTCAGGCCCGGTGCACAAAACAGAGATTAAACAAGCAATTACAAACGCGGAAGCATTAAAAGTGGCTAAAATTTTTCGTTTTGGCCTGACATAGAAACATAATTCCAAAATACACTTATACTTAAAATATTGGTTTTACAACAACCAAAAGCTGCACAACACAGCTAGAAATACAACATGTATCGGCATACCAAACCAACAGAAACCAAATCTGTTTACAACGATGGCACAGGGCATTCCCTGGCAACAACCAATACATATATATATATATATATATATATATATATATATATATATATATATATATATATATATGGGACACTCTAATCAACCTCTGGGGACATCACCAGCTGACTCACCACCACGTACAGCTGAATAACCTGGAAAACATGAATGGAACATAACAAACCAAACAACCCCAAAGGGATGGGGTCAAACCCCAGTATGGAGAGCAATATAAAGCAGCAAATAGACAGCAACAGATATAAATGAATGTGCTATGCATGAAGACAGCAGGATACAAAGGCAGTAGGCTACAATCGAAACAGGAAGCCATAGGAGCTCAAGAACAACTCAACAGCTTACGCAGGTCGAAAGAGAGAAATGGCCACGAGGTATGTGAGAGCGTGGTAGCTATCCACTCGTCTCAACATACTGTACCGGAGCATAAATCCAATTACTCAACCTGCTGTTGCCAAGCTCATGAGTGCGTGGTAGCTATCCACTCATTTCATAGCAGCTAACAACTAGATCGGCAGGGAGATGAGGAGCACGGTATTCCCGCTCGTCCTCAATAAAAGCATCCTGGTACACACAGGTTAGCACAACAACAAATGGCTAATAGGGTATGAGCTCAACAAGGAATAATGCGTATATGCACTACAATAGCTTACAATAATCAGCACTGAGACTAGCAGTAAGCAACAACGATATAATAGCATACACACTGCAAACATACCAGCAAGCATACACATATATCCAAACTTATCCCAAAGCTGTAATACAAGATCAAATCCGTACCTTAGCTTCTGTGCTACAATTACCACAACAAGAGTCCTGAACAACTCATATCTGAAACCTGTTTAGCCAAATACGATAATCAGATCAGGGACAGTAAGTACAGAAACTCAAACTGGGAGCCACCAACTCAACCCAGTTCTATCCTACCCCTTAAACGCGATAGCTAGCTCTAAACGAAGCGTAAGGGAGGATCTAACACTTACTCGAAAGCACTACCTGAACGAAAGACCCAATCGGCCGGAAGACGAACAAATAGCACACTATAGCTCCTTCGCGTTCCCTCTTCTAGTCCACCAAAGATTTTGAAAAAGGTATAAAAATAAGCGTCTTGGGTAGAGGAACTCAACGCTACCAATCTTGCTCCAAGCTACGTCGTCTATGGCCAGGAATCGGAGAAAATAGGTTACGGTGAACAGTAAGGGTTTCGCTATAGTAGAGGGTAAGTTTACGGGGAGAGATATTTTCTAAGTGGTGGAGAAGAATGGTGATCGCACGGTCAACGTCCTCCACATATAAGTCCCCCCGCGATCTGGTGAACAGTGGCCATCTACAACTCAGGGTACAAACTGGTACACGTCATCCAGTTCACGATACCAGAACATATCACACGTACGCGACCGCTCACAGCCATAAAACAGATTATGCGTTGGCCAGCTCATGCATACCATCCAGCTAGTGTCTAAGCTGACGTCAAATAAACGACGTTTGACCACACCTCAGCTCGAGACCACCAGATCACGTGCAAGAAGACCAGCTCGCACACTATCAGCTATCGCCTAAGCTGATATCAATGAACCGAACCGGTTTACACTAAAGTCTCAAACCGAGCCGGTCCGCACAGTAATATCAGATCGTGCACCTCTAAGCTGGTTTCTCCAAACGACATCGCCTCGGCACCCGTCTTGAATATCCAGCTTAGTGTACCCAGAATAGCTTGCGACAATGATATAAACAATCCAACCATCCATCTCAGACCGTTATACGAAAACTAACCCAGAGCTGTTCCACGCATTGACCAGTTTGCTCTACTTCGAATCATCTCGCTCTAATCTGCTCCAGACCAGCTTACGTTTACTAAGCATACAAGCTCAGAGCTGACCCGTCCCAGATCAGCTCACGCCTGATCTGGTCTATGCTAAACCCGATTAATTAAATTAATTACTCCACTAATCTTTCGGGTCTCACATTCCTCCCCCACTAAAAATAAGATTTCTTCCTCGAAATCCAACACCAACTCTAGAACTGAATCAAAATCTCAACATCACAAAAATATCACTACAACACCAAACTGAAAATATGCAATATACCATGCACAGCAGTTCTAAACCACATGGAACAACTACTAACCAGATCTTAAGGCGACAGGGAAAACAACATCCAGAATTCTATCTATGGAAGCTAATAAGATTCATGTTGACACAAATGAGGCCACTAACGTTGCATCTTCTCCTCTAACTCCCACGTAGCTTCTTCCCTGCCATGATTACTCCACTGGACAATTACTAAGGGAATGGTCTTGTTCCTGAGTTGTTTCTCCTTCCTGTCCAAAATCTGCAAGGGATACTCAACATAACTCAGCGTCCGATCTAGCTCTACATCGGTAGTTTGTAGCACATGAGAAGGATCCAGTTCATACTTCCTCAACATAGACACGTGAAACACATCATGAAGTGAGGACAGTTCGGGTGGAAACAACAAATGATAAGCCAAAGGATCCAAAATTTCATAAGGTCCAACACAACGAGGAGCCAACTTTCCCTTGTGTCCAAATCTCATAACACTTCTAAAATAGAAACTCTCAAGAACACTCGATCACCAACCTGAAATTCTAGAGGCCTACGCCTCCGGTTTGCATAACTAGCTTGGCGATCTTGTGCAGCCTTCATACGCTGTCGAATTAGATCAACTTGATCTCTCTTTAGCTGCACAAATTCAGGTGAAGACAGCTGCTTCTCCCCTACTTCTTCCCAACAAATTGGCGACCTACACTTCCTACCATACAAGGCTTCGAACAGTGCCATTCCAATTGGTACTTGGTAGCTGTTATTATACAAAAATTCTACCAACGACAACGAATCCTGCCAGCTACAACTGAAATCCATAACAACATCTCGCAACATATCCTCCAAGGTTTGTATAGTTCTCTCAGATTGGCCATCGGTTTGGGGATGATAGGCTGTACTCATAGCCAATCTGGTTCTCAAGGCTGCTTGTAAACTCTTCCAAAATCTGAAATTAAACCTCGGATCTTACAAAATCAATGTACAATTTCGCCATTTTCTTCAATGAATTTGTCATATTGTAGGGAATAAAGTGACCTGACTTCGAAAGTCTGTCAATCACCACCCAAATAGCATCACATCCTCGGCTGTAATGAGGCAAATGGGCCACAAAATCCATAGCTACATGCTCCCAATTACATTGGGGCACCTCTAAACTCTGCAATAGTCCACCAAATCTCATCCTTTCCTCCTTAACTTGCTGACAATTTAGACAACGAGAGACAAATTCAGCAACATCGTTCTTCAAACCTTCCCACCAATATTGCGGCTTCAAAGCATGATACATCTTTATTACACCAGGATGGACACTATGTCGATTGCAGTCAACTTCTCTTAAGATCCTTTCTCTCAAATGAATCAAATTAGGCACAACCAACCTGGCCCGAAACCTCAAACAACCATCAGATTCGAAAGATTAATCCTCCAGTTTTGCAGCTTGAGTCTTCAACTTCAGCTCATGGATATATGGGTCAATTCTCTGGGCTTCCCTAATGTCTGAAACAATCTATGGCTCAACTTGAAAAGATGACCCCACAACATAATCATCACCTGGGTAGAAACGCCAAACAGTAGTGCTCAGATGCTCATGGACCTTGGAAATATTTAGCGATGCAAGCATCGACACTTGAGCTTTCCTGCTAAGCGCAACAACAATTACGTTCACTTTCCTAGGCTGATAACGAATCTCGCAATAAAAATCTTTAAGCAGCTCCATCCATATATGCTGCCTCATATTCAAGTCGTACTGGGAGAAGATGTACTGAAGACTCTTGCGGTCAGTATACACCACTAACTGTTCGCCATAGAGATAGTTGTTAGAGTAGATGCCCAACTAGCCAACTTGTGGCGTGTGGGTTTTTTTCATTGGTAGGAAACATTGTGATGTTCTAAGCATGCAGATGGATAGTGACCTGGTGATCTATCGAACTACCCTCGTTTGGACTTTCCAAGTGGTTACCATTTGTCGACTGGATAAGTACGAGGTCTTGGTTGTACTGATTAGTCCTCACTACTCGAAACGTCATTGAGACTCTACATGATAGGTGCCTCACTTTGACCCGTTTACCGACTCATTTGGGGTCATTAGGTGGCGGGATTGGGTGAGATCCCGATGCATGTAGGAGTCGATGCTTCGTTGTCGAGGATTCACCGCTCGCTTTTATGCGTGGATATCCTATGTTATCTGAGGAGGTAATAGTGTGATAAATCTTTGGCCAGAGTAATAGATGTGTTTTAGGTAAATGGGTTTACCTAGTAACACACGCGATGTCACTATTTGATCTCCAAGATGTATGCATAGTTATCGGATCTCTAGCGACTCTCGATTCACCAATGGTCGTTGATCTGATCGCGATATATGTGTTGAAAGGACCTTACTGTACGCTAACCATGACGACTGGTTCTTGCAGGTACTATCAGTGATACCTAAGGGATCATGGGGCAATCACGTTGGGTCAGTCCGAAATTGTGATTTCGGACTCACAATGGTTGTGAGCCCACGACTAGCTGTATCCCTGAACCATTGAGGGTCACACAAGTACTAGTTTCACGATTCCCGCACGGAAACTGAGCTCAATGTGTTGAGAATAGGAGGAGGAATTTAGGGAGTGCGACTTTCTAAAAGTCAACAGGGGTCACATTGCAATTTCCCTAAAGTTTGGGCTAGTTTGACTATCCTTGAAACTTTTGGAGGCCGAACTGCAATTTTGGACTAGGTGGTCTGAAAAATTGTTTTCACATCATAATAATCAGTTTTGAAAACTTTGTAGATCGGTCCGATCAGATCGTCGATCGTAGTTATGATGAAGCCACCCGCCGCCCGCCATTGCTCAAGTGATTGGACTTGTTCGGATCACGTCGACGAGGAGATTCCGTTCGTGACAAATTCATCAGCTCTTCTAGTGCAGACTGATGAAGGATCCATGAATTCAATCGTGGACCGGATTGGGAGATCTACCGCCGCCTAACGTTGAAGTGAAAGTTTCCCTATGAATCTGGTCGGAGCCAGGCGCCTAGACGCCAACAAGGTATCTTCTATAAAACATCCTATGAATGTTTTATTGCTTTGATTATTATGTATTGAATGTTTCCGGGGCAAATTTTGAAACTTCCGCTGTGCCCCCGGGAACGGGATCCGGATCCGCCGCTGCGCCAACATTGGCATCAGAGCCAAGGATCGGATCTATCAATACATAATTTGTGCCTTATTGCATCAAATCACAAATTTTTCGAAAATAAAAAAAAATATAAAAAAAATTTTCACATCGTGCGCGCGACGGGCACTGTGGCTGCGCGCATCTACAGTGCCGAAGGCCAGCCCACCAGCGCGCGGTGTGCGCAGGTGGCCACCCCCGTGCGCAACCGTTGCGCGCGGGGGCGCGTGCACTGCCGCACGCTGTGCAGGCGGCAGTGCACCGTCGTGCGGCCACCGTTCGGCGATCTAGAGGCGGCGTTGCTATGTTCGACTCCTAGGGTTTTCGGGCCTGTACCGGATGGCCCGAGGGGTTTTCGGGCCACTATTTGATATTGGGCCATTTTGGTTCGGACCAAAATTGATTTTTGGAATTTTTGAGATTTTGGGCCTAAAATTGTTTTAAGCACAATTTGATGCAATTAAAATTGACAAATATGATTTTATTTATAAAATGTGATTTTATACTTAAAATCATATTTCGTTGGAAAATTACCAGATTTGATTTGGTTATTTATTTATGTCAATTATTTGAATTGATTGTATGTTTGGAATGATCGAGAGCCGTGCCCAATATGTTAGGTGTATGCTAGGTTTTGTAAATATTTGATTGTAATATTGTTGATATATATTTATAAGTGGGCCTGGTTTATGGCCCGTTCCCACCCCTTTAAAATTGTATCCCAATGTGTCATGGACATTTAAATGTAAGTATTAGATTTAGTGGGAGGACATTTGAAGATGGTGGAGCTGATTATCAAAGTTATTGAAGACCGAAGATTTGTAAAACTGGAAGCTAATGTAATAGGATTGCATTGCATACTGCATTTCACCTAGGACTGGACCTAGGTCCGTGATTGACAACCACGGACCTCATAGCTCTCGCTATCGATCATCCCAAATTTTATATATGCGATATATGTTTGTTGAGTCCGCGCTTTAAATTGTGATTTAAAATTAATGAGACCGAATTTCAAAATTAAAATCCCTCAATTTAAATACGATTTAAAATAAATATCTAGATTAAAAGTTTCATGATTGCTTATTCGATAAGATCATGAAATTAAGGGAATTTAAATTTGTTTAAATTTTCCTACCTTCCATCAACAATGAGTGTACGTCGATGCTACCCGCATACATGGCCCGGCTCATATTATTGAGGGGGTTATGTATGCCGGAAAGCTGTACACATCATTGACACTCGCTGTGAGTTGGTTGGAACTCCTTTTAACGTTGGCTCA
>KV010656.1:18918-33435 GCA_001598015.1 Dorcoceras hygrometricum | reverse complement strand
TCTGAGGATGTTTGCCACCACTGCCACAAGGCTGGGCATTGGAGGAGGAACTGCAAGGAGTACCTCGAGCAGTTGCGAACTGCGAAAGGTATGTTCTATATTGAAATAAATATGTCTCATATCTACTTCTTGGGTACTTGATACCGGATGTGGATCTCATATCTGCAATGATTTGCAGGTAATGACAAGAAGCCGACGTCTTAGAGAGGGTGAGACCCACTTGAGGCTGGGCAATGGAGCAAGGGTTGCTGCAGTAGCTATAGGAGATGTTTATTTATTTCTGTCTTCGAATTTTAAGTTGTTATTGAGAAACATTTTGTTTGTTCCCGAGTAAATAAAGAACATTATTTCTGTTTCTATGCTTGATAGTGATGGATATTCTTGTCTTTTTGCTAATTCGATTTGAAATATATACAAGAATGAATGTTTAATTGGAATTGGGGAACGCGAAAACGATTTGCACACCTTAAAATTAAAAGAAGTTCCAACTCGCGATGTGGAAACACATACAACAACAGTTAAAAGGAAAAACGATAGCTTAAACCCAGCACAACTATGGCACGCTAGGCTAGGTCACTTTTCCTTCAGTAGGATGAACAAGTTGGTTAGGAGTGACATGTTTGATACGTCAGATATTAACTCCCTACCGACTTGTGAATCTTGTCTCAAGGGAAAAATGACTAAACAACCCTTCACGGGCAAGCCTGAACGTGCTCAAGGCCTGTTGGATTTGATCCACATTGATGTGTGTGGCCCGCTTAGCATTGGTACTATGTACGGTCACACATACTTCATCACATTTACCGATGATCACTCTAGGTAAGGGTACTTGTACTTGATGAAGCACAAGTCTGAATCCTTTGAAAGGTTCAAAGAATTCAAGGCTGAAGTAAAAAATCAGTTAGGGAAAAGTATTAAAGCACTTCGATCCGATCGAGGTGATGAATACTTGAGAGCTGAATTTCAAGACTATCTTAAAGAGAAAGAGATTCTCTCAAAGTGGACCCCTCTGGCCACACCACAACTCAATGGTGTAGCGGAGCGTCGTAATCGAACATTGATGGACATGGTTCGATCTATGATGAGCTTCACTGAGCTTCCTACCTCGTTTTGGGTCTATGCGCTCAAAACGACGGTGATGTTGTTGAACAATATCCACACCAAGGCGATGGAGATAAACTCCATATGAGATATGGATGGGCAAACCGCCCAAATACTCATACATGAGGATTTGGGGATGTCCTGCTTACGTGAAGCAGACAGTGGGAGATAAGCTGGATAATAGATCCATCTTATGTTACTTCATTGGGTATCCGAAAAACTCTGTTGGATACTACTTCTACTATCCCAATGAAATAAAAGTGTTTGTTTCTAGAAATGCCACCTTTCTGGAAAGGGAGTTTCTACTTGATAGAAAAGGCAAGATAGTAGAACTCGAAGAGGTTCGAGAACCATCTGAAGTACCAAGTGAATCTCCCGCACCTCAAGAGCCAGTACCAGAAATGGTCGCACCTAGGAGATCCGAAAGGGTTCCTAGGGCTCCTGATAGATATGGTTTCCTCCTTGAAGATGATCAAAATGATCAAGTTATTGGATGTGATCCAAGAACTTTCGAGGAGGCGATGTCCGATGCTGATTCTAATTTATGGCTTGAAGCAATGCAATCTGAGATTGACTCAATGCATGCGAACCAAGTCTGGACTCTTGTTAATCCTCCTGAAGGAATAGTTCCTATAGGGTGTAAATGGATATACAAGAGAAAACTTGGGCCTGATGGTAAGGTACTGACCTACAAGGCGCGACTGGTCGCGAAAGGTTACACTCAAAGGCAAGGTATTGACTATGATGAAACCTTTTCACCAGTCGCAATGTTCAAGTCAATTAGAATCCTACTAGCCATAGCCGCATTGTACGACTATGAGATATGGCAAATGGATGTGAAAACTGCGTTCCATAATGGAAACATTAAGGAAGATATCTATATGACGCAGCCTGAGGGTTTCACATCTGTAGGAAGTGAGCATAAAGTATTCAAACTTCAGAGATCGATCTACGGTCTCGAACAAGAATCAAGAAGTTGGAACCTGAGATTCGATGAAACAATTAAGGAATTTGGTTTCATCAAGAATCCCGAGGAGCCATGTGTATATAAGGAAGGTAGTTAAGAATGCTGTGACATTCCTTGTACTTTATGTTGATGACATTCTACTCATTGGGAATTATGTAGGAATGTTGCAGTCAACTAAAGTGTGGTTGTCTAGTAGATTCTCGATGAAGGACATGGGTGAAGCATCCTATATTCTTGGAATACAGATCTATCAAGATAGATCGAAAAGGATGCTTGGACTCACCCAAGCTACCTACATCGATACCATACTTAAGCGGTTCTCTATGTAAGAGTCCAAGAGAGGACACCTACCTATATGCCACGGGGTCACTCTATCTAAGTCTATGTGCCCAAAGACTGATGAGGAGATAGAGAGTATGACACGTGTGCCATATGC
The DNA here is from genome assembly GCA_001598015.1 of Dorcoceras hygrometricum. Lineage (NCBI taxonomy): Eukaryota > Viridiplantae > Streptophyta > Magnoliopsida > Lamiales > Gesneriaceae > Dorcoceras > Dorcoceras hygrometricum. The sequence goes on along the minus strand of KV010656.1, from coordinate 30,931 downwards.
CTCGGTAATAGGTAGTATTATGTATGGCATGATCTCAACTAGACCGGATGTCGCATATGCTCTGAGTGTCACGAGCCGATACCAAGCCAACCCCGGCCAAATGCATTGGAAGGACGTGAAAGATATTCTTAAGTACTTACGAAGGACTAAGAATATGTTCATGGTCTATGGGGGTGGTGAACAGAAATTGGAAGGCTACACTGATTCTAGCTTCCAATGTGACGTGGATGATTCGAGGTCAACCTCTGGATTTGTATTCATGCTCAATGGTGGTGCTGTCTCTTGGAAGAGTTCCAAGCAAGACACCATCGCAGATTCAACCACTGAGGCTGAGTACATAACAGCATCAGCTGCTGCTAAAGAGGTGGTTTGGATAAGGAATTTCGTCCAAAAGTTGGGCGTAATCCCTGAAGGAGTTGGTCCGGTCCCGGTGTACTGCGACAACACGGGTGCTGTTGCGCAAGCAAAGGAGCCGAGGTCTCACCAAAGATCCAAACATATACTGAGGAAATACCACATAATCCGGGATATTGTGACTAGAGGTGATATAGCAGTCGATAGAGTCGCCTCTGCAGACAACATTGCTGATCCACTTACGAAGCCCTTGCCAGGACCATTGTTTGAAAAACATCACGAAACAATGGGACTGCGTCTGATGAGTAGTTGGCTTTAGGGCAAGTGGGAGATTGTTAGAGTAGATGCCCAACTAGCCAACTTGTGGCGTGTGGGTTATATTGACTCTTTGTATAACGATCTTTATTTATGAAATTCGCATTTCTTTTATGGCATTCTTTATTTTCATTATGCTATAATGTTAATAATTGTGTTGGATAAAGACCTAGAATGCACCATAGTGTATGTTAGATGTGATAGTGGATATGATGGCTGTCATGAAACACATCTAATAGTCACTGTGTATTCTGAACATGTTCCTAGTCGATTAGGCCGTCAAAAGGAGGATAAGGCCGCCCGAGCTTGAGACTAGCATCTGCGATGCGAAGTACCACATTTCATTGGTAGGGAACATTGTGATGTTCTGAGCATGCAGATGGATAGTGACCTGGTGATCTATCGAACTACCCTCGTTCGGACTTTCCAAGTGGTTACCATTTGTTGAGTGGATAAGTCCGAGGTCTTGGTTGTACTGATTAGTCCTCACTACTCGAAACGTCATTGAGACTCTACATGATAGGTGCCTCACTTTGACCCGTTTACCGACTCATTGGGGTCATTAGGTGGCGGGATAGGGTGAGGTCCCGGTCGCGATGTCACATTTGATCTCCAAGATGTATGCATAGTTATCGGATCTCTAGCGACTCTCGATTCACCAATGGTCGTTCATCTGATCGGGATATATGTGTTGAAAGGACCGTACTGTACGCTAACCATGACCGACTGGTTCTTGCAGGCACTATCAATGATACCTAGGGGATCATGGGGCAATGTTTCTAGGCTCTTTACCATGATCCGTTGGGTCAGTCCAAAATTGTGATTTCGGAGTCACAATGGTTGTGAGACCACGGCTAGCCGTATCCCTGAACCATTGAGGGTCACACAAGTACTGGTTTAACGATTCCCGCACGGAAACTGAGCTCAATGTGTTGAGCATAGGAGGAGGAATTTAGGGAGTGCGACTTCCTAAAAGTCAACATGGGTCAAATTGCAATTTCCCTAAAGTTTGGGCTAGTTTGACTATCCTTGAAACTTGGAGGGCCAAACTGCAATTTTGGACTAGGTGGTCTGAAAAATTAATTTCACATCATAATACTTAGTTTTGGAAAATGTGTAGATCGGTCCGATCAGATCGTCGATCTGAGTTATGATGAAGTCGTGGTGATAAGAATGAACCGAATGTTCATATGGACCTGGGCCCGCCCCAGGCCCATTGGGTCGGTCCAAGCCCATCACAAGTCTAATAAATAATTGACCTAGGGCTACATTGTGACACACTCTTGCATCACAACCCTAAATAGTAGCCGCCACCTTCCCTCTCCCTCTCCTCTCGGCCGCCCACCACCACACGTGCCACCGCCGTCGGCCACGCGCCGCTGCCCGTCGTTGCTCACGTGATTGGACTTGTTCCGATCACGTCGACGAGGAGATTTCGTTCGTGATAAATTCGTCAACTCTTCTAGTGCAGACTGACAAAGGAGCCGTGAATCCAGTCGTGGACCGGATTAGGAGATCTACCGCCGCCTACCGTTGAAGTTCCAGTTTCCCTGTGAATCTGGTCGGAGCCAGGCGCCTAGACGCCAGCAAGGTATCTTCTATAAAACATCCTATGAATGTTTTATTGCTTTGATTATTATGTATTGAACGTTTCTGAGGCAAATTTTGAAACTTCCGCTGCGCCCCCAAGAACGGGATCCGGATCCGCCGCTGCGCCAACAATAGTGGCTCCAACTCTTCAAAGCAAAGGCAAATGCCGCCAACTCCAAATCGTGAACGGGGTATCGAGTCTCATGGAGTCTCAACTGACGGGAAACATACGAAATGACTCGATCACGCTGCATCAAAACGCAACCCAAGCCACTTAGAGAAGCATCAGAACATACAATAAATCCTCCTGATCCTGAAGGTAAGCTAACACCGGCGCTGTAGTTAACTTCTTAGTTGAAAGTTGTTCTCGCATTACTCCGTCCAAACAAATCTCTTATCCTTCTGAGTCAGATGCGTGATAGGCTTAGCTATACTAGAGAATCCCTTAATGAAGCGTCGATAATAGCTAGCCAATCCCAAAAAGCTACGAATCTCCGAGACTTTCTTGGGAAGTTCCCATTTTACAACAGTCTCTACTTTACTGGATCAACAGATAATCCTTCAGCCAAAACTACATGACCCAGAAAAACCACTTTATCCAACCAAAACTCACATTTAGAGAACTTGGCATATAGCTGTGAGTCTCGAAGTGTTTGGAGGACTAGCCTCAAGTGCTCTTTATGTTTCATGATAGTATTCGAGTAAACCAATATGTCATCGATGAAAACAATCAAGAATTGATCGATGAACTCTCTGAAGACTCGATTCATTAAGTCCATGAAAACTGCAAGGGCATTAGTCAGATCAAACGGCATAACCAAGAACTCGTAATGCCCATACCTCGTTCGAAACACAGTTTTTGCTACATCTTCCTCTCGAATTCACAACTGATGATACCCTGAACGTGGATCGATCTTAGAATACACGACTGAACCTTGAAGCTGATCAAATAAATCATCGATCCTCGGTAAAGGCTACTTATTTTTCACAGTAGCCTTGTACAGTTGTCGAAAGTCAATCCACATCCTCATCGAACCATCCTTCTTCTTCACAAACAGGATAAGAGCTCCCCACGGTGACATGTTTGGCCGAATAAAGCCTTTTTCCAATAGGTCGCTAAGTTTCACCTTCAGCTCTCTCAGCTCAGCTGGTGCTAGACGATATGAGGTTCGTGAAATAGGAGCCGTATCGGGTACCAACTCAATGCTAAAGTCAATCTCTCTCCCCGGATGGAAACCAGGAATCTCTTTTGGAAACACATCAGGAAAATCACGAACAACGGGATGTCACTAAGCTCCACACACGACGTCGAAGATGCGTCTAAAGCATAAATCATATACCCTGCATTCTCCAATGACAGTAGGCCAAACATCTCCATAGCATAGATCAACTGAATCTTCGATTGGGAATCATGACCGTAGAAATTCCACTTCACACCAACTTGGGGCTGAAAACGCACAACACCATGCAAACAATCCACGGTAGCCATGAAACTAGACAACACATCCATTCCCACTATACAATTGAAATCCCACATAACTAACCAAATCAAATTGGCTATCAGCACATTCTTACCAAACCTAAGTATGCCATTCGACACCATCTCTTGGGAGAAAAAGCTCGAACCGACAGGAGTCGCAACAGAAGCAAAGTCATGCAAAAGGGTGGTACGCAAACCACGCTCAACAATAAATGCATCAGCTATAAATGAATGTGATGCTCCAGTATCAAACAACACACGTGCTGGAAAATCAAAAACAATACAGGTACCTGATATCACCCCTCCTAGCGTGCCCTCAGCTTGCTCCCTTGTCATGGCATTTACTTGAGTCTGCTGAGGCCCTGAGAAATGTGGTTGGGAAGACTGTCCAAACGCGAAGGACCAGGCTGTTGAAACGACCTGTGCTGCGTTTCCCCCATCCTCTGCTGCTGAACAGAAGAAGAACGACCTCGAGATGACCCGCCATAACAACCCTGCGGTGGGGCAGCGATATGCTGAGATCCAGCCAAAGGACATACTCTCACAAAATGTCCGTACTGCCCGCAAAGATTTCAAACACCCTGAACCCCTACACACTGCGTCGAAGGGTGCTTACCTCCACATTGGCCACAAAAGTTAGCCCTGGGACTGCTACTACTACTCGAACTACCTGAACCAGAAGAACTAGAACCCGGCTTCTTATTAAACTGATGGCCATAGGGCCTGAACCTGTGGCGTCCAGATTGTTGTGATGACTGTTGGGGTTGCTGGGACGACTGAGAAGGTTGGGAAGATTGCATCCCTTGAACATTGGGACGTGTACCTTGAACAACTTGCGGCCTAACCCGAGACCTACGGTTCTGAAACCCTACCTCGATGTCCATCGCCTTATCCACCGTATCCGCATAACTAGTAGGTGAATTTGCCAACACCAAAGAATAAAGATCCTCGTTCAAACCTTCCAATAATCGGTTCCTCTTCGCCCTCTCGCGGCCAGACACATGAGGAATATAAGTAAGGAGAGAAGAAAACTTTCTAGAATACTCCCCCACAGACATGGTTCCAGGCACCAAGTTATCGAACTCGTGCTCTCGAGCATCAACGTAAGACTCCGGGACGTATTGCTATCAAAATGCAGTACAAAAACTGTTCCAAGTGATTCCAACACCAGTCTCCTCAAGAGTTCGGGATGCACCTCTCCACCAGAGTTCTGCATTCTTCCTCAACTGGAAGGTAGCTAGACTCAGTCTACACTCATCGTCATATCGCACTAGATCAAACAGCCCTGTAATGTGTTGCACCCAGGACTCGACATGGATACTAGACTTGTCACCATTGAACGTTTGAGGATTTATCCGCTGAAACCTCGCCATAATCAGTTCCATTTTTTCTACAGGGTTGCCAACATATCCACCTCATCGTCAACATGTCTCCCGCGCCTACGAACGGGAATACTGTGCTCGCCTTCATTGTTCTGAGCCTCAGATTCTATCGGAATCTGCATAGTTGCTTTACCCCAACGTCCAGGCGGCATCTAGCAAACACTTAGACAATAAAATCACATAGCAATATAACACATAGTCAAGCACACGCACAAGCAACACAGTGCCTAGACCAAGTGTGATCAAAAGAATTCGAGCTTATCCCAATTTAAGCTCTGATACCAAAAATGTCAGGCCCGGTGCACAAAACAGAGAATAAACACGATACAAACGTGGAAGCATTAAAAGTGGCTAAAACTTTTCGCTTTGGCCTGACTTAGAAAACATAATTTCAAAATAAACTTATACTCAAAATATTGGTTTTGCAACAACTAAAAGATGCACACCACATCTACAAATACAACATGTATCGGCATACCAAACCAACAAAAACCAAATCTGTTTACAACGATGGCACAGGGCATTCCCTGCCAACAACCAATACATATATATATATATATATATATATATATGGGACACTCTAATCAACCTCTGAGGACATCACCTGTTGACTCACCACCACGGCCAGCTGAAAAACCTGGAAAACCTGAATGACACATAACAAACCTAACAACCCAAAAGGGACGGGGTCAAACCCCAGTACCCAACCAATACATATATATATATATATATATATATATATGGGACACTCTAATCAACCTCTGAGGACATCACCTGTTGACTCACCACCACGGCCAGCTGAAAAACCTGGAAAACCTGAATGACACATAACAAACCTAACAACCCAAAAGGGACGGGGTCAAACCCCAGTACGCAGAGCAACATAAACAGCAAATAGACAGCAAAAGATATAAATGAATGTGCGATGCATGAAGACAGCAGGATACAAGGGCAGTAGGCTAAAATCAAAACAGGAAGCCATTGGAGCTCAAGAACAACTCAACAGCTTACGCAGGTCGAAAGAGAGAAATGGCCATGAGGTCTGTGAGAGCATGGTAGCTATACACTCGTCTCAACACACTGTACCGGAGCATAAATCCAATTACTCAACCTGTTGTGCCAAGCTCATGAGAGTGTGGTAGCTATCCACTCGTCTCATAGCGGCTAACAATTAGATCGGCAAGGGAGATGAGGAGCACGGTATTGCCGCTCATACTCAATAAAAGAATCCAGGTACACACAGGTTAGCACAACAACAAATGGCTAACTTGGTATAAGCTCATCAAGGAATAATGCGTATATGCACAACAACAGCTTACAATAATCAGCACAGAGACTAGAAGTAAGCAACAACAATACGATAGCATACACACTGCACACAGAGACTAGCAGTAAGCAACAACGATACGATAGCATACACACTGCACACATACCATCAAGCATACACATATATCCAAGCTTATCCCAAAGTTGTAATACAAGCTCAAATTCATACCTTAGCTTTTGTGCTACAATTACCACAACAAGAGTCCTGAACAACTCAGATCTGAAACTTGTTTAGCCAAATACGATAATCAGATCAGGGACAGTAAGTACAGAAACTCAAACTGGGAGCCACCAGCTCAACCCAGTTCTATCCTACCCCTTAAACGCAATAGCTAGCTGTAAAAGAAACGTAAGGGAGGATCTAACACTTACTCGAAAGAACTACCTGAACGAAAGACCCAATCGGCCGGGATACGAACCAATAGCACTGTGTAGCTCCTTCGCGTTCCCTCTTCTAGTCCACCAAAGCCTTTGAAAAAGGTTAGAAAGAAGCGTCTTGGAAAGAGGAACTCAACACTGCCAATCTTGCTCCAAGCTACGTCGTATATCACCACGAATCAAAGAAAATAGGTTACGTTGAACAGTAAGGGTTTCGCTACAGTAGAGGGTAAGTTTATGGGGAGAGATATTTTCTAAGTGTTGGAGAAGAATGACGATCGCACGATCAACGTCCTCCATATATAAGTCCCCCCGCGATATGGTGAACAGTGGCCATCTACAGCTCAGGGTACAAACTGGTACACGTCATCCAGTTCGTTCTACATGAACAGATCACACGTACGCGACCGCTCACAGCCTTAAAACAAATTACGCGTTGGCCAGCTCATGTGTACCATGCAGTTAGCATATTAGCTGACGTCACATAAACGACATCGCACCGCACCTCAGCTCGGGACCACCAGATCACGCGCAAGAAGACCAGCTCGCACACTATTAGCTCTCGCCTAAGATGATATCCATGAACCGCACCGATTTACACTAAACTCTCAAACCAGGCCGGTCCACACAGTACTATCGGATCACGCCCCTCTAAGCTGGTTTCTCCAAACTTCACTTCAGCACGCGCTTCGAATATCCAACTTAGTGTACCCAGAATAGCCTGCGACAAAGATATAAGCAATCCAACCATCCAGCTCAGACTGTTCTACAAAAACTAACCCAGAGCTGTTCCACGCACTGACCAGTTCGCTCTCCTTCGAATCATCTCGCTCTGATCTGCTCTAGACTAGCTTACGTTTACTAAGCATACTAGCTCAGAGCTGGCCCGTCCCAGATCAGCTCATGCCTGATCTGATCTATGCTAAACCTGATTAATTAAATTAATTACTCCACTAATCTTCAGGTTTCACAGATTTTTTTATGGAAGTTCAGTGCTCAGTTTTGTGCATCTCCCCTTCTTCCATTGCTGGAAGGATCCACTAGAATATTTGATCTTACAGCTCTCTGTACGAACCCGATCCAACAGCCCTCAAGCTACAAGAACTCCTAGCCGCAAATTCACAACAGCTCGCTGGTTGTGTGTCTAACTAAAACTTCTTTAACGTCTCAGTGAGAAAGACTACAATGATTGTTTGTTTGTGATTAGCTCAACTAAACAATTAAGCTCTCAACTCTCACTAACTTGGCTGTTTTCTCACACACTGGGAAGTGCTACTTCAAGGATGATAACTCATCTTCTTCCCTGGATTGTGCAGTTAACTATTGATGTTGGGGATCCGGATCCGCCCCCCGGCGAGGCAGGGGAAGAACATAGAATAAAAGCCGGGAGACGATCAAAACGAAAAATTCAAAACAAACTACGACATTCATAGGATGTTTTAGACGATTACCTTGGTGGCACTTGTGCCTGGCTCCAACCGTAGTTACAATAACGTCGGCTCTTCTCAGTAGATTGCGGTAGAAATTGCCAATCCGGTCCACGACCAGAACCGAGACTCCTTCGTCAGCCTGCACTAGAAGCACTGATGAATTCTGCACGAACGGATTCTCCTCGTCGAATCGGCCGGAACGAATTCCGGCGACTCGAGGCGGCGGCGGCGGCGGCGTGTGTAGAGAGGAGGGGAGGCGGCTAGCACTTTTAGGGCTAGGGTTGTGATGAGTTAATCATGTTTTAATCAAGTCTCTTAAGTATATATAAATAGATTAAGTGTTGGACTTGGACCGGCCCCACGGGCCCGGGTCCAACAATGAACATTCAGTTCATCTCCACCACCGAGACTTCATCGTAACTCCGATCGCCGATCAGATCGGACCGATCGACTGAGTTTCCAAAACTGAATATTATGATCTGAAAAACCATTTTTCAGAACCCCAGTGCAAAATGACCGTTTTGCCCCTCAACAGCGGGAAATCCACCACCGAGACTTCATCGTAACTCCGATCGCCGATCAGATCGGACCGATCGACTGAGTTTCCAAAACTGAATATTATGATCTGAAAAACCATTTTTCAGAACCCCAGTGCAAAATGACCGTTTTGCCCCTCAACAGCGGGAAACCCCGGTTTGACCCCTGTTGACTTTTAGTAAGTCGCACTTCCCGAAATCATCTTCTCGTGCTCAACACATTGAGCTGAGTATCCGTGCGAGAATCTCGAATCTAGTACTTGTGTGACCCTCAATGGTTCAGGGATACAGCTAGCCGTGGGCCCACAACCATTGTGGCTCCGGAATCACAATTCCGGACCTGCCCAACGGATCATGGTAAAGCGTCTAGCAACATCGCCCCATGATCCCCTAGGTATCACTGATAGTGCCTGCAAGAACCAGTCGGTCGTGGTTAGCGTACAGTACGGTCCTTTCAATCCATATATCCCGATCAGATCAACGATCATTGGTAAATCGAGAGTCGCTAAAAATCCGATAGCTATGCATACATCTTGGAGATCGAATAGTGACATCGCGAGTGTAACTAGGTAAACACATTTACCAAAAACACTTCTAGTACTCTGGCCAGAGATTTATACACTATTATCCCCTCAGATAGCATAGGATATCCACGCACGTCTGCGAGCGGTGAATCCTCGACAACGATGCATCGACTCCTACATGCATCGGGGTCTCACCCAATCCCGACGCCTTATGACCCCAAGTGAGTCGGCAAACGGGTCAAAGTGAGACGCCTATCATGTTGAGTCTCAATGACGTTTCGAGTCGTGAGAACTATTCAGTACAACCAAGACCTCGGACTTATCCACTCGACAAATGGTAACCACTTGGAAAGTCCGAACGAGGGTAGTTCGATAGATCACCAGGTCACTATATATCTGCATGCTCAGAACATCACAATGTTCCCTACCAATGAAACATGGTACTTCGCATCGCAGATACTAGTCTCGAACTCGGGCGGCCTTATCTTCATTTTGACGGCCCAATCGACTAGGAACATATTCAGAATACACAACGACTATTAGATGTGTTTCATGATAGCCGTCATACCCACTATCACATCTAACATACGCTTTAGTGCATTCTATGTCTTTACTCAACGCAATTGTAAATCATTACACACATAAAGAAAGTAAAGAACGACATATAAGTAAATGCGAATATCAGATATAAAGACTGTTTGTACAAGAGTCTATAAAACCCACACGCCACAAGTTGGCTAGTTGGGCATCTACTCTAACAATCTCCCACTTGCCCTAAAGCCAACTACTCATCAGACGTAGTCCCATTGTTTCGCGATGTTTTTCAAACAACGGTCCAGGCAAGGGCTTCGTAAGTGGATCAACAACGTTGTACGCAGAGGCGACTCTCTCAACTGCTATGTCACCTCTAGCCACAATATCCCGGATTATGTGGTATTTTCTCAGTATGTGTTTGGATCTTTGGTGAGACCTGGGCTCCTTTGCTTGCGCAACGGCACCCGTGTTGTTGCAGTACACCGGGACTGGACCAAATCCATTAGGAATGACGCCCAACTCTTGGACGAAATTCCTTATCCAAACAACCTCCTTAGCAGCAGCTGATGCTGCCATGTACTCAGCCTCAGTGGTTGAATCCGCGATGGTGTCTTGCTTGGAACTCTTCCAAGAGACAGCACCACCATTGAACATGAATACAAATCCAGAGGTTGATTTCAAATCATCCACGTCACACTGCAAGCTAGAATCAGTGTAGCCTTCCAGTTTCAGTTCACCACCCTCGTAGACCATGAACATATTCTTAGTCCTTCGTAAGTACTTAAGAATATCCTTCACAGCCTTCCAATGCAATTGGCCGGGGTTGGCCTGGTAGCGGCTCGTGACACTCAGAGCATATGCGACGTCCGGTCTAGTCGAGATCATGCCATACATAATACTACCTATAGCCGAGGCATATGGTACACGTGCCATACTCTCTATCTCTCCATCAGTCGTTGGACACATAGACTTAGATAGAGTGACCCCGTGGCACATAGGTAGGTGTCCTCTCTTGGACTCTTCCATAGAGAACCTCTTAAGTATGGTATCGATGTAGGTAGCTTGGGTGAGTCCGAGCATCCGTTTAGATCTATCCCGATAGATCTGTATTCCAAGAATATAGGATGCTTCACCCATTTCCTTCATCGAAAATCTACTAGACAACCATACTTTAGTTGACTACAGCATTCCTACATCATTCCCAATGAGTAGGATGTCATCAACATAAAGTACGAGGAACGTCACAGCGCTTTTAACTACCTTTTTATAGACACATGGCTCCTCGGGATTCTTGATGAAACCAAATTCCTTAATTGTTTCATTGAATCTCAGGTTCCAACTCCGTGATGCTTGTTTGAGACCGTAGATCGATCTCTGAAGCTTGCATACCTTATGCTCGCTTCCAACAGATGTGAAACCCTCAGGCTGCATTATATAGATCTCTTCCTTAATGTTTCCATTAAGGCACACAGTTTTCACATCCATTTGCCATATCTCATAGTCGTACCGTGCGGCTGTGGCTAACAATATTCTAATTGACTTGAACAATGCGACTGGCGAGAAGGTTTCATCATAGTCAACACCTTGCCTTTGAGTGTAACCTTTCGCGACTAGTCGTGCCTTGTAGGTCATTACCTTACCATCAGGCCCAAGTTTCCTCTTGTACACCCATTTGCACCCAATAGGAACGATTCCTTCGGGAGGGTTAACGAGAGTCCAAACTTGGTTAGCATGCATTACCTTTCGCGACTAGTCGTGCCTTGTAGGTCATTACCTTACCATCAGGCCCAAGTTTCCTCTTGTACACCCATTTGCACCCAATAGGAACGATTCCTTCGGGAGGGTTAACGAGAGTCCAAACTTGGTTAGCATGCATTGAGTCAAACTCAGACTACTTTGCTTAAAGCCATAAGTTAGAATCAGCATCGGAAATTGCCTCCTTGAAAGTTCTTGGATCAGATCCAACAACTTGATCACCGTGATCAGCTGGAGCTCTAGGAATCCTTTCGGATCTCCTAGGAGCGACCATATCTGGTACTGGCTCAGTAGGTGCGGGAGATTCACTTGGTACTTCAATTGGTTCTCGAACCTCCTCTTCGAGTTCTACTATTTTGCCCTTTCTATCAAGTAGAAATTCCCTCTCCATAAAGGTGGCATTCCTAGA
>KV010656.1:0-13070 GCA_001598015.1 Dorcoceras hygrometricum | reverse complement strand
TCGCAGATACTATTCTCGAACTCGGGCGGCCTTATCCTGATTTTGACGGCCCAATCGACTAGGAACATGTTCCGAATGCACAGCGACTATTAGATGTGTTTACCCACTATCACATCTAACATACGCTTTAGTGCATTCTAGGTCTTTACTCAACACAATTGTAAATCATTACACACATAATGAAAGTAAAGAACGCCATATAAGTAAATGCGAATATCATATATAAAGACTGTTTGTACAAGAGTCTATAAAACCCACACGCCACAAGTTGGCTAGTTGGGCATCTACTCTAACAATTGATTCCTCATTGAAGCTCTCGGCTTGTGCACACACATCACTTATTCCTTTTGTTCTGTTCATATTCTCTTTATATAGCCTCTATGCAATTATATCCATTGGACACAAGTTGTAGCCATTACTCTAACAATTGATTACCTCATTGAAGCTCTCGGCTTAGTGCACACACATCACTTATTCCTTTTGTTCTGTTCATCTTCTCTTTATATAGCCTCTATGCAATTATATCCATTGGACACAAGTTGTAGCCATTGAAAAGGATTCTGTAAAGTTCTGACAAAGTTTTACCTTGTGTCCTTTATCATTTAATGCTTTACAGGCTTTGTTGACTTTAAGCACTCTTCATTAATGCATTGCAGCCACTGTAGACTTTGAGAATGTGAACACTTTACAAGATGTTTGACAATAAAGCAAATCAGTTTGAACTCGAAATACAGTCTTCTCAATACTTGTGTTCAAACTGCTTTGCTCATCTAAGCTGGTCTATGAGACCCGAAAGATTGTGGATTAATTGAGTTAATTAATCGGGTTTTGGATAGACCAGATTTGGGGTGAGGAGATCTGGGATGGATCAACTTTGAGCTGGTATGCTGGGTGAGCGTATCGGGTTTCTCTGTATATTGGTGTTTAGAACAGCTCTGGATAGTTGCAGAGTTTTGCAGGTTAGTAGGCAGATTTGGAGAGTTGAGAAGTGCTGGTTGATAACTTTGGCTTTGGCGTTGGTTGATTGTAATCGACGCTAGTGGTGAAATCTGGTTGTCGCAAAGTATTTCGAGTTCGCTAATTGATATCCTGCACGGGTAGCGAAACACCGTAGTTTGGAGGAAACCAAATTTGAGATGCATAAGTTATTAGCGCTATGTGAACCGTCCTTGGTTCTAGGGCTTGGTGTAGATCGGCTTTGGGTTGTCTAAACCAGAAGGTAGTACGTCGTTTTGGGTATCAGTGAACGCTGGTCAGTGTTGGTATCAGATCTGGTCTTTCGGATCTGGGTGTTTTGGTTAGGAGGATGCAACGCCGTTTAGAGAGACACGTGTATGTATTAGTTGGAGTGTGGTGCAACGTCGTTTGGTAGTAGCACGCTGGTTTAGCGTATGGTCCAAATCTGGAGTGTTACTCAGATCTGAGTGGGTATCAGCTTTGAGCCAGTATCGTCGATGGTTACTGTTCATCAGATTTGGGAAATTTAAGTGGTATTTATAGAGGACTTTGACTGTGGTCTTGCAATTGTTTCCCGACACTTAGGAATATTTCCCGTTATCTTACTCTGTCGCGATACCATAGCTATTGTTCACCAAACCTTATCTTCTTCGATTATCGACGGTAGAATACTCCGATTGAAGCAAGAGTGGTGGCGCTGAGTTCCTCTTGCTAAGGCGCTTCGTTCTGTACCACTTTTGGAGGTTGTGCTTAGCTCTAAGAGGATCACGAAGGAAGCTACTTTGTGTAGTCTATTAGCATTTCAGCAGATTTGATTTTCCGTTCAGGTAGTGCTTTCGGGGAAGAGCGAGATCCTCCCTTATGCTTCGTTTAGAGCTGTTTGTGGTGCTCGAAGGGTAGGACAGAGCTGGTGGAGCTCGTACCTCCCAATTCGTAGTTTTGTGATACTGTCCCTGAGTTTTGTTGTTGTTGTTGGCCAAGCATGTGGCAGATTTGAGTTGCTCGATACTTTGTTGTGGTAATTGTAGCTCAGAAAGCTAAGGTACGGATCGTTTACAGCTTTGGGATTTGGCATGGATAAATGTGTACGCTTGTTGGTATTGCGTGTAATTGTGTGCTGTGTTGTCCTTGTTGCTTACTGATGGTCTCTATGATGATTTTTGTAAGCTGTTGCATTGGAATACACGCATATTTCCTATTGAGCTCATATCGGTTAGCCATCCGTTCTTTGCTATGCTAATCTGTGAGTACCAGGATGCTTGTATTGCGGACGAGCGGAAATACCATGCTTCTCATCTCCCTGCTGGGTTATTGTTAGCCGCTATGAGCCAAGTGGATAGCTACCACATCTCATGAGTTGGGCAACAACAGGTTGAGTGATCTGTCATGCATCTGGTAACGTGTGTTGAGATGAGTGGATAGCTTCCATGCTCTCACGCACATTGTGGCCACTGTCCTTTGTTCGATCTGTTGACAGCTGTTGAGCTGGTTCTTGAGCTCCGTTGACTCCATGTTCGGTTGTAGCCCCTTGTTCCTGCATTTTGCTATTACATGCATAGCACGTGCATTTATATCTGTTGCTATCTACATGTTGTTTATGTTGCTCTCCGTACTGGGGTTTGGCCCCATGTCCCTCTGGGGCTGGATTTTTTGTTTTCCTGTGTGTTGTCCAGGTTTTCCAGGTTTCTCAGCTGGTCGTGGAGATGGGTTAGTTGTAGGTGCCTCGGGAGGTGGATAGAATGTCCCAGTTATGTATATTATTTATATTAGGCAGTAGAATAGCCTCCTAGGATTACGCCGGAAGGATGTAATGTTTTATTGCTAATTTTGATGTACCCTGTTAGGGAGTCTATGCTTGTATTTCTTATTGTATCTGCTGTTGTTGGTTTTCTGTTGTTGTAAAACCAATATATGGACTATGGTTGTATTTTAAAGTATGATTTTCAACGTCAGGCCAAAGAGAAAAAAAATTATCCACTATTTTTAAATGCTTCCGTGATTATATTTTGCGTTGTTAACTTTGTGTTGTGCACCGGGCCTGACATTTTTGTTATCAGAGCTTCAACTGGGAAAAGCTTGAATTATTTTGATCACACTTGAGTCTAGGCACTTTGTTGTGTGTTGCATGTGCTTGACTATGTGTTATATCTGTTGTGTGATCTTACCGTATAGTGTTTGCTTAGATGCCGCGTAGACGTAGGGGTAGAGAAACCAGGCAGATTCTGGCAGAATCTGAGGGTCAGAATGAGGAGATTCAGCGTAGTGCTCCGGTTCGTAGGCGTGCTAGGCAGGTTGACGACGAGGTTGATGTGCTGGCAGCCTGTATCGATGATATGGAACTAATCATGGTGAGGTTTCAGCGTATCCTCAGACTTTCGATGGTGAGAGTAGTTCTGATTCTAAGTCCTGGCTGCAGCATATTACTGGACTGTTTTATAGGGTGCGCTATGATGATGGGCGCAAACTGAGTTGGAAACCTCTCAGCTGAGGAAAAACGCAGAGCGGTGGTGGAGAGGTGCTTCACGTACTCTCGAGGAGACTGGTGCAGGGATTACTTGGGATATCTTCTGTACGGCGTTCCGTTAGGAGTATGTTTCGGAGTCTTATGTGAATGCCCGGGAGCGAGAGTTTGACAACTTGGTTCAGGGAACCATGTCGGTGGGTGAGTATGCTCGAAGGTTTTCTTCTCTTTTAGTTTATGTTCCTCATGTTTCTGGCCGCGAGAGGGCGAAGAGGAACCGTTTCTTGGAAGGACTTAACTAGGATTTGTATTCCTTCGTGTTGGCGAGTTTACCTACCAGTTATGCGGATGCGGTGGACAAGGCAATGGGCATCGAGGAAGGGTTGAGGAACCGCAGGTCTCGGGTTCAGCCTCTAGCGGTGCAAGGTTCACATCCCAATGTTCCAGGGGCGCAGCCTCCTCAGTTTCCCCAGTCATCTCAGCAGCAGCCCCAGCAGTCAGTGCAACAGTCTGGACAGCCACAGGTTTAGGCCTCATGGCCATCAGTTCAAGAAGAAGCAGGGTTCTAGTTCTTCTGGCTCCGGTAGTTCTAGCAGCAGCAGTAGCCCTAGGGCTATCTTTTGTGGTCAGTGAGGAGGCAAACACCCTACGACGCAGTGTGTGGGGGTTCAGGGTGAGTGCAACAATTATGGGAAATATGGACATTTTGCGAGAGTGTGTCAATTGGCTGG
The DNA here is from genome assembly GCA_001598015.1 of Dorcoceras hygrometricum. Lineage (NCBI taxonomy): Eukaryota > Viridiplantae > Streptophyta > Magnoliopsida > Lamiales > Gesneriaceae > Dorcoceras > Dorcoceras hygrometricum. The sequence goes on along the minus strand of KV010656.1, from coordinate 8,921 downwards.
ATCTCAGCACACTGCAGCCCCACCTTAGGGCGTTCTGGTGGGTCATCTAGAGGTCGTTCTTTTCCTGCTCCGCATCAGAGGGTAGGGAGACTCAGTATAGAGCCGTCATGGCCATCAGTTCAAGAAGAAGCAGGGTTCTAGTTCTTCTGGCTCCGGTAGTTCTAGCAGCAGCAGTAGCCCTAGGGCTATCTTTTGTGGTCAGTGAGGAGGCAAACACCCTACGACGCAGTGTGTGGGGGTTCAGGGTGAGTGCAACAATTATGGGAAATATGGACATTTTGCGAGAGTGTGTCAATTGGCTGGATCTCAGCACACTGCAGCCCCACCTTAGGGCGTTCTGGTGGGTCATCTAGAGGTCGTTCTTTTCCTGCTCCGCATCAGAGGGTAGGGAGACTCAGTATAGGCCATTCCAACATAAGGCACGCCAGGAGGAGTGATTGCAGGTACTTGTACTGTCTTTGATTTTCCAGCACGTGTACTGTTTGATACTGGAGCATCACATTCATTTATAGCTGATGCATTTGTGGTTGAGCATGGTTTGCGTACCACTTTTCTTTATGTGATATTGTTTCTGTTGCGACTCCTGCTGGCGCGAGCCTATTCTCCCAAGAGATTTTGTTGAATAGCATTTTTAGGTTTGGTGGGAATGTGTTGGTAGCGAACTTGATTCGATTAGTGATGAGGTATTTTGATTGTATTGTGGGAATGGACGTGTTGTGTAGCTATAGGTCCGTCGTGGACTGTTTCCATGGCGTTGTGCGTTTTTGGCCTCAGTTTGGTGAGAAGTGGAACTTCTACGACCTCGATTCCCAATCAAAGATTCCGTTGATTTCTGCGATGGAGATGTTTAGCCTTATGTCGTTGGAAAATGCTGGATTCATGATCTATGCTTTGGACACATCCTTTTCATCGGAGCTTAGTGACATCCTCGTTGCTCGAAATTCCCTGACGTGTTTCCCGAGGAGATTCCTGGCTTTCCTCCGAGAAGGGAGATCGACTTCAGCATTGAGTTGGTACCTGGTACAGCACCAATCTTGCGAACCCCATATCGTTTAGCGCTAGCTGAGTTGAGGGAGTTAAGGTACAACTTGGTGAATTACTGGAGAAAGGTTTTATTCGACCGAGCATGTCACCGTAGGGAGCTCCTATCTTGTTTGTAAACAAAAAGGATTGGTTCAATGAGGATGTGTATTGACGGCAACTGAATAAGGCTACCGTGAAGAATAAGTACCCTTTACCGAGGATCGATGATTTGTGTAACATCCTGAAATCCAGATTACGTAGAAATGAGTGCATGACTAGGTGTAAAATATTTTTAGATGATTACATGCCTTATTATATGATTTATTTATGATTTTATTCTGCATGGTATGCATGTGCTATTTTTCAGCCTGCTTGAGCTATGCACGTGTGGACGAGATTAGGGTCGACCGGAATAAAGATAATTGAGATTTTTAAATTATGAGATTTTAAGAATGAATTTATTTTATTTTAAGCAAATATTTTTGGAAATTTGGATTTTTATAATTATTTTGGAGGGGAACCCGTTTTCGCCTATACGGGTTGGTATTTGAGTTTTAAGACACTTTAAAATTTTAGGAGGCCTAGATTTCGAAACTTTATAATTATTAAAGCCCAAGTATGAGTTTTTAAACACCTTTTTATTTAAGTAGAGGGGCATGCTTGTATTTTTCATCATTAAAACAAGAAGTGTCATTATAGGCACACTCATTATTTCTTAAACACAAATTAGATTCAAACCTAGCCTCCAATACATGCACCAGCCGTCTTCTTCCCTCCCCACTCTCACAAAATATCGAAAATTCCAGCCATTTAAGGAGCTTGGTTATCCATAGCCGGTTGCGCCCCGATCTCGCGTCTACAACGTTCGTACCTCGCAGATCCACGTTTCCTTCAACCCAGGCATGTGATATCAATTCCCTTACTCACCATTTAAATCATAATAACCTGTTTTATGAAAATTATGCATGAATATTGTGTGTATGCCTCGGATCTTTACCTCTATGTTCATAGTTCTTGCATGACACTCGCGGTTTTTGACATGTTACGCTTTCTTCTCTTGAGGCTTCGGTCATGGAAATTTCCAGGGGTGTTGGCTCGGTTCTAGGGGTTCCTAGGGGACTCATGGTGGTCTAGAACGAGGTAGGAAGGTGGCTAAGTGGTCGGGTGAACCAGGGAATTCCATAGAGGTCGAGGTGACGCGTCACGCTGCATGGCTGATGCGCCCACTTCCCTCGATCAGTTATCCATGGTTAGCCCATGGTTTGGACCATGATTGGTCTCGTTAGAACCGCCTGGACCTGGCGTTTGTCCAGTCATAAGGTCTCTGGCATTGGTGGCTGGAGAAGGGAGAACGAACATGAAGACCAACAGGTGGTCGTGACGGCGCAGCATGGCTGGAGCGTCCACTTGCATCGACCAGTTCTCCCTTTAGACAACGGTTTGAGCCAAGGTTGGTCTCGTTAGAACCGTCTTGACCTGTCCAGCCGAAAGGGCTCCATAAATGGTGGCCGGAGCAGGGAGAACGAACGCAAAAACCAGAGGCTGGTCGTGGCGACGGCTGCTTAGGTGTGTGTTTTGGTCTAGGTTTATTTTTGGAGAATTGGTTCGGTCTAAGTGAACCGGTTTCGGCTGGTTCGGTTGGACCAGATCGGTTCATCGGGTCCCGAGTCAAATATTTTAAAACGGGGTCAAGTTATTTAATTTCAGACCTGTTATTTTTATTAATGTGTCGAAGGTCCAATTTTAAAAAAAATAGCCAGAAGTTTCAAAATTGAGTCAAACATTTTAAATAATTTTAGTTATGCTTAATTTATTGTTTTTAGTCAAAATTATGGCTTTAGGATTTTATTGGAGTCAAAAATCGATTTTTGGGATTTAATTTGGTCAAAATCGGTATTTTGGTCAAAATCGGCTTTTGAGGTCAAAATCGATTTTTATAACTCCAAATTGATTTTAAGAAGTTAAAATTGAATTAATTGGTCAAAATTATCCTTGATTTTCATAAGCCCATATTTAATTAAAATTTGGCAAAATGTTTAAAGGGGATGAACATTCGTTTCATCGAGTCTGTAAGGAGCGTTGTTTAGCCTAGTATTAGTGAGCCAGGCCCCGGGATCAACCCTTGATCGAAGTAGAAAACGTAGAAGCCCGTAAAGGTATAATTAATCATATATGTAGTATGAATTTGGTCAAAATCGGTATTTTGGTCAAAATCGGCTTTTGAGGTCAAAATCGATTTTTATAACTCCAAATTGATTTTAAGAAGTTAAAATTGAATTAATTGGTCAAAATTATCCTTGATTTTCATAAGCCCATATTTAATTAAAATTTGGCAAAATGTTTAAAGGGGATGAACATTCGTTTCATCGAGTCTGTAAGGAGCGTTGTTTAGCCTAGTATTAGTGAGCCAGGCCCCGGGATCAACCCTTGATCGAAGTAGAAAACGTAGAAGCCCGTAAAGGTATAATTAATCATATATGTAGTATGCTATGTACGAAAACATTTTAAAGGAAAAGATTAATTATACATTAACGGGCTAACCTTTTAAATTGCATGATTTTAAGAAATGCACGCATCATGAGATTTTACGAAACGATCAGGCCTGTCTCTTTTAAGATAAAACCCGAGGGATTGAAGTGATGTGGCAAAGTTTAATGATGGGAGCTAGCCGGGTAGCCGGGCCCGGGGATCCCCTGTTTTAATTTATGATTATGAGTCTATGGATCCATGTGTTGACATCATGGTGAAGTGGCAAGCATAGAGGTGTGACATATAGGGATCCCGAATTGAGGTCGGGTGAACCACACCGCCACGTACTTAGGTTATTTCGACTGATCAGCCACACGCCCGCTCACATTCACGGATACGACTCATACGTTTTACGTCATGCCTTATGTATGATTATGTTACGTATGTACGATATGAAATGTATGAATAAATGTTTTAAGATCATGAACGGATTCATGTTTTTAACGCTATTTTAGTACAATTGTGTGCTTGCATGCGATTTTATTAGTATGTACTTTGTTATGTATTACGATAGATCATGATGAGCCTCTAGGCTCACTAGGTTTAAATGGTGTAGGTGATGATCCTGTCGATGAGTATATTCCGACTGGTGGTGAGGACCTCTGAGCGCCTGTTGCAGCAGTACCCCGTGACCGCCTATATGATTCAGTTTTGTCATGTTGCAGTAGATACTAGTTTTTAAACATGTTGTTTTTCAGTATGCTTTTACTCGAGGATTTTATTGTGTTGGATGTTTTTAACGTTTTCAAATATTCCTCTATTTATGCTTAAAGTATTTTGAGAAAATGATCTAAAAACGTTTTAGAAAGGAACGAGCCATTCGTTATGTTTAAGTTTATGCTTCCGCACATGTTTTAAAAAAAATTTCTAGAGTCTGGTTCGTTTCAATTTGTTTGATCAGCTTCAAGGATCAGCGGTGTATTCGAAGATCGATCTACGTTCGAGGTACCATCAGTTGCGTATTCGAGAGGAAGGTGTTGCAAAAACTGCGTTTCGTACGAGGTATGGGCATTATGAGTTTTTGGTTATGCCTTTTGGTTTGACGAATGCCCCTGCAATTTTCATGGATCTGATGAATCGAGTCTTTCGAGAATTCATCGATCAGTTTGTGATTGTGTTCATCGATGACATTTTGGTGTACTCGAAGACTCCGATGCAGCACAAGGAGTATTTGAGGTTGGTTCTCCAAACACTACGAGACTCGCGGCCGTATGCTAAGTTTTCCAAATGCGAGTTTTAGTTGGGTAGAGTAGTGTTTCTGGGTCATGTTATTTCAGCTGCAGGTTTATCTGTTGATGCCAGTAAGGTAAAGGCTGTTGTGAACTGGGAACGTCCAAGAATGTTTTTGAGATTCGTAGCTTTTTGGGATTTGCTAGCTATTACCGACGCTTTATCGAGGGATTTTCTAGTATAGCTAATCCTATGACGCAATTGACCCAGAAAGACAAGAGATTTTTTTGGACATAAGAATGCTAGAACAGCTTTCGATTGCTCAAAGAGAAGATAACTACAACACCAGTGTTAGCTTTTCCTTCGGGTTCAGGTGGTTTTGTAGTGTGTTCCGATGATTCGTTCAATGGATTGGGTTGTGTGTTGATGCATAATGGTCGAGTCATTGCGTATGCCTCTCGTCAGTTGAAACCACATGAGACTCGATACCCAGTTCATGATTTGGAATTGGCAACGGTGGTCTTTTCGTTGAAGATTTGACGCCACTATCTCTTTGGCGAGCAGTTTGTGGTGTATACATACCACAAGAGTCTTCAGTATCTTTTCTCTCAGTTAGATTTGAACATGAGACAGCGATATGGATGAAGCTGCTGAAGGATTTTGATTGTGAGATCATATCAACCTGGGAAGGTGAATGTAGTTGTTGATGCATTGAGCAGAAAGGCTCAAGTTTCTATGCTTGCTTCGTTGTAGATTTCGAAGGTTCATGAGCATCTCAGCACTACTTGTTGGCGTTTTTACCTAGGTGAGGATTATATTGTGGTTTCTTGTTTTCAAGTGAGCCACAGATTTGTTTCAAGTATTAGAGCAGCTCAGAGAACGGATCCATCTATCCATGAGTTCAAGTTGAAAGTTAGAGCTGGACAGTTGGAAGACTATTCTATCTCATCTGATGTGTTGAGATGAAATTTAATAAGTTTTGGTGATAATGAAAATAAGGTTAAAAATTGAAATTAAGAATAAGATATGGATGTTGAGTATTCACGGAAGAGAAGTTATGTATTTTAGATCTTGAAATCATGCTATCGAGATATGTTTTCAGATATCAGCTATCGAGATAAGTATTCAGATCCGAGAGATTTTGGGAACAATAAAATCGGATTCAGATCAGACCGAGCAAACCAGATAAGAACAACCCAGATTTGGAGTATTCAGTTTCAGAGCATAAAAGATTTGGGTACTCGGGTTATTTCAGATATCGGGTCAAGAATTTTAGTTATCGGGTTGAGGAATTCAGATTAGAGGTTTCAGATTTGAATCAGAGGCTTCGGTAACATATCTAGATATAATTATTCAGAAGAATTATTTCAGATCCGATCATATCATTTAAGAACAGACTCTAGATAGGGTGGTTCTTCAGAATTCAGATTTGATAGAGAGTTTTACGAGAAGAGCAGTACAGTTTGAGAGCATTGGTTCTGTAATAGTACAAAAAGGAGGATACTTCAGATGTAATGGCTATACGTGTAAGGAGAGATGGCTTGTAGCTACTCACAAAGGGAAAGAGGGAGAAGTATTCAGATTTCCATATTCTATCAGATGTGAGCTTTGGAATTCGTCAGACGTTATCAGTTGATCAACGGTCACAATTTAGTTAAGGAAACAAATCAGAGATATTTTGAGTAAAGTTGCACATTACGCAGAGTGATTGATACGCTGTTTACCCAATTTGGTAAATGAGTCAATTAAGCCCTGACAAGCGCCGATGAAGATATACGAAGGGATTTGTATCTACTAACCGTTGAGATTGAAGATTATAAATAACTGAAGATTTAAATGAAGAAGCTCTCGGTCGATTTATCTTACATACTCTTACGCTCTTAAATTTCTGGGAATTTTCAAGTGTTCAAAATATTCTAGGTCACATCTTTCAAATCTCGAAGAACTCTCAAGTTCAAGCCTTCATAGATTTACCTTCGAGATATCTTCTAGTTTACATTTGTAAACAGTTCTTGTTTATAAAAGACCAGAAGATTTACAGTACTCAATTATTTTGTGTTCTTTGTAATATTCAAATTGAGTCTGTAACAAACGTGCTACGTGAATCCGTTTGAGAATATTTCATTCGATTGTATTCCGCAGTGTTATCTACGTGTAGTTGGAGTATCTAGGAGTTCACTTGGAGCGAGGCTCAGTGATCGGGTGTATTCAGAGGCTTTGTACATCAAAGTCTTCTAGTGGAACCTTCCTGCGAAGGAAGAAGGGGAGACGTAGGATTTGATATCCGAACTTCCATAAACAAACTCTTGATCCCTGCACTTTTACGTTATTTTCATCGTATTTATTTCTATTAACTGTTCACTTCTCAATCGATTTATTTCCGCACAATTTATTGTTAACAAAACGAAAAGCTTTAAACTGATAGCCTCAGATCTGAGTTTAGCAGCAAAGGCTTGTAAAATCGTTTTTAAGGTTTCGAAAAATTAAAATCCAAAGGAGTTCATTCAACCCCCCCCCCCTTCTGAACTCCTAGGCCTATTTTCGAATCCTAATTGATCCTAGCAATTGGTATCAGAGCCTGTGCATCTCAGTCGTTGAACAATTTTATCTTTGCGCATTATATATCTAAAAATGTCGTCTTCTCACAACAAAATTCCTATGTTTTCCAAGGAGGAGTACGATGACTGGAAGATAAGGATGCAAGAGGGTTTTGGTCGCTCAAGATGATGACATGTGGTTCGTTATCACTGATGGACCCATGAAGATTACGAAAGCCAACACTGCAATAGCTATCACTGATGGCCCACCTCAGTGGGTGGAAAAGAACCGACATGAATATACAACTGAGGACAAGAAGAAGTCAAATCTTGAAAATATGGCTAAGGATATTTTATACAAGACGCTGGATAAGAATATGTTCAGCAAAATCAAAACATGTGCTACTGCCAAAGAAATATAGGAGAAGTTAACTCAAATCTGTGATGGAAATGATGAGACCAAGGAGAACAAATTGACCGTGGCCCAGCAGAATTATGAGTCGATAAAGATGCGAGATGGAGAGACCATGGCTGAGTTCAATGAAAGATTTAGTGTTGTTGTAATAGAGCTAACCAGTCTTGTCAAGGAATACAGCAACAGAGAGTTGGCGTTCAAAGTGATGAGAGAATTGCCCAGAGAGTGTGTGACGCCCAAACCCAATGGGGCCACGAGAATTGGAATAAACAAAAATTTTCGAATAAAATAAGGGCTAAAAGACAATTTGTTATAAGCTGCATTTCTTATAACTCGAAGGAAACAAGACACAAGACAAATCGAAAATCAGCAGGTACCTAAGTTCGCGCGCTACTGCTAAAACATTTGCGGAAAACAAGGTATTTCACATAACTTTGCAATTGCGGTTTACAACAGCTGCTAGTCGATGTAAATATACAACCATTGCTACTGATTTAATACAACACATCCTAATCAAAACAATACAATTTAGACATGGAAAATGTAGGCCTTGGATAAACACAACGCCACCCATCTGCTGATTCAAGTTTCACCTGCTGATCCTCCACCAGTTGTCGTACCTGCACCATTTTAAAAGCTAGTGAGCCTAAAGGCTCAGCAAGTAAAATCTGAGTAGTAACAATTTCATAAAACGCAGGCAGACATCTGTACAATTCATATGTTAAGGAACTTCAATATACAATATCATTATCGTAAGCATTTCAATGGCAGAAACAGGGGAAGATAGCCCAGCTTCTCTTTTCTTTCAATTTCATTTTCAGTTGACCATGGCATATAAGTTCTATGTGGTCCAATTTGCACTTTGATCAAAATGACTCCCGATATCAGTTTTAGCATATAGCTCATACGAAAGGGCAGTCGACATCTTCGACAACTGCTCACCCTTCTCCTTGGTGACCTTAACTGTCTATGCCATAATCTAAAACATCTTTCATTCCTTAACAAACTTTCGTTAAACATTTCTGTAAAACATCGGGTTCCATCATTTAAAACGTTTGCTTCCCATTTTAAAACTTTACTGAGTATTGAATTCGACTTTGAAAACGTATCGCTAAAATGGAACTGGTAAAAAGGAAAACCAGTCGCAAGGAATAGTACCAGTCGCAAGACTAATACCTGCTGAAATGAATAGTACCAGTCGCAACAAGTAAGAATCCAGTGGCGAGATCTTTTAAATAAATAATAAG
>KV010655.1:0-46701 GCA_001598015.1 Dorcoceras hygrometricum | reverse complement strand
AAATCAGAAACATCAAAGTGTGCTGGGAATGTCGGGAGCTGACTTAAATCTTCACCTTGATCAATGAAATTTGTTTCAGCATCCTTTTTCTTTTCTTTCGATGCTTGATATAGATCCACAAGGTGTTTGGGCGTACGACAGGTATTATACCAATGCCCTTTTATCCCGCACCTATAGCATTCATTGTCTGATTTCTGGACCTCATTAACCTGTCCTTTTGCTCTCTTGTCTTGGTTATTGCCCCACTTTTGGTAGTTGGTATTCTTTTGATTTTTATAGTTAAAACCAGCATTATGATCATGGGATTTTCCATGTCCACGGCCATATGGATTAAAACGTCCACGACCGCGTCCATGATTACGACCACGCCCACGACCACGCCCACGGCCACGATTATAACCAAAGTGGATCTTATTTTGATTACCTTTTTCATTATGTACTGCCATGTTCACATCAGGGAACGGGTTGGATCCGAAAGGTCGGATTTCATGATTTTTCATCAGTAATTCATTATTTTGCTCGGCCACGAGCAAACATGAAATCAACTCAGAATATTTCTTGAATCCTTTTTCTCTATTCTCTATACTGTTGTTGCAGAAGAACGTTGGATGCATGAAATGTGGAGTATGTTTTTTCTAATAGATCGTCATCCGTAACTTTTTTTCCACATAGCTTCAGTTGTGAACTGATGCGAAATATGGCAGAATTGTACTCACTTACAGATTTAAAATCTTGTAAGCGTAAATGCATCCAATCATATCGGGCTTTTAGAAGAATTACCGTTTTTTGATGGCTATATCTTTTTTGCAAATTTTTCCACAATTCATATGGATCTTTAACTGTCAAATATTCAGTTTTCAAGTCATCATGTAGATGATGACGAATAAAGATCATAGCCTTTGCTCGAGTTTGAGGTGATTCAATATTTCCCTCTTTAATTGTATCTCCGATGCCCATAGCATCTAGATGTATTTCAGCATCTAATATCCACGAGAGATAATTTTTTTCGGAGATGTCAAGAACGCTAAATTCAAGCTTGGAAATATTCGACATGGTGGTGCTTCATAAAATAAATTTAGTAAGGATTCATTAGTATGGCAATGACAAATAATGGATACACGAGAAATACAAGCATGAATCGAAATAATGAAAAAGCGTTAGGCGGATACTCGCCAGTAAATACAAGTATAGTGAGTATAATGATCAAAATAGTTATAAAAACTTTCATTGGATTGATCATCTCCTTCTTCTTCCTTTTTGTAATGAAAGAAATTCAGCTTGCGAATAAATATTTGATGAAAAAGAGTAATCGTAGGGTGAATGAATGCTTTAGAGAACAACATATTTATAGAATAAAATCTAACCGTTTATACCCGTTACTAGTCGTTTAAATATGTCCGTTTTATGAACGTTTTATAATCTAACGGAAAAATACAATAATTTTATTTAACATTTTAGATTAAAATATAGAAATGTATTTATATAAATGTGATGCATATAATTTAAATTATTTTGTATATCACATCATATTATTATTTTTAGGTGGCATAGCCTCCTTTATATAACAATATGATATTATACATAAATCATATATGAATGAATAATATGATGAACAATATAATTTTGTAATTCATATCACGTTATTATAATGAGGTGTCATAGACTCCTTTTATATAATAACATGACATTATACAATGAAATAAATCGAGTGATCGTGCTGATAACGTGTTATAAATTAAAAGAGACATTAACAAATAAAGTAAATAATTACCTTTGCAATAACCCTCCTTGATTACTCCAAATGAACTCTTAATTATATATTAATAGGAAATTATTATTTCTCTATAATTTCCTTAATTTATATAGAATAGAATTGAGAGAGAATTTGTATATTTTTTGTGTGTTTTTCAAATGAAGATTACAAGCCTATTTATAGGCAAATGAAATGATTAAAATAATAAAAAGTCTAAATCACTTCATTTAATATTTAGACATCCAACAACTAACAATTAATACTAACCATCTAATTTTATTAATTATTCCACAATATCACCAATATTTTTATCTTTTATCAGGTGAAACATTGAAAGATGTGCACAATTGATCAAAGTATTTACTCAATTAGATTTGTCACAATCTTTTCGATACAAATTATTTATAAATAGTGACTCTGGTCATCTAAGCACACAATTAAATCATTCGCGCCATCTATTGTGAGGTATAGGATGCTTAGAAGGCTAATAATTTTACTTCGTTGCTCGTGCAGTTCAAATCACTGGTGTTATTATAACATGATTTATTTGTATTTTTATCTTTGCCTTATTTCAAATTTTTTTGAAAAATTACGAATTTATAAATTTGTACAATTTTTGAAATTAATTTACAAATATTATTCAAAACCTGATCAACCAAATTGAATTATAAGCGCCACCCGTTCGCGGGTTATCACTGACGATTTATACCACCGGAGGAAAAGCTCATGCCTGCGACACCTCATGCCGCAGTCGGCTACCGCAATGCAGTCGGGATTATGTCGGAAATTCGCACCTCCAGGCCGTGCAGTTTCATACACTTTTCCTACCAAATTCAACCGATTACATGGATTATAAGTGACTGGTATGGAGGGGAAATATCGACCACCAAGCTGCGGTCAATATGATTCTCGCAATCGAGCCGGGAATTTGTCTATTTTCAATGCCGTGATACCGGTTTTTAAAAAAAAAAAAATTATGGCCGATCGGGACGACGAAGAAGCTTCAGCGGTGGTCGGTTGTCATTGAGTGTTGGATCGCAATTTGTCCGGAGGTGGTGGAGGAGACGTTGAATTGATAGATGGATTAGGGTTTGAGAATTTTGAGATTCAGGGTGTATTCCAAAATTTTAGGATTTTCGTATTGCATACTTAAACTTAAGTTTTTTGTTTTAAACTATGAGAGTATTTGAGAATCACCCTTAAACGTGGTGATTGGTGAACTTGTATATATAAAGGGAGGTTACAACAAATGGCCCGTAACTTACGAGAGAAAATCAAGGAAGTACAATCAAAGAATATATTTACCAAGATTACAAAATCAACTATTCTTAATCATTAGCCTTAGCCTTATTACCCCCCGTCAAGCGTTGCGTGGGATGAGGACAGACGCAAAGCTTGGAACGTATAAACTCAAAAGCCGGACGTGATAAACTCTTTGTAAAGATGTCAGCAAGCTGTAGAGGAGATGGAACATAGCGAGTGATGAGCTTACCCGAGGAGACAAGTTCACGAATAAAGTGGTAATCAAGATCAATGTGCTTGGCTCGCTTATGAGCAACCGGGTTCTGACTCAGAAAAATAGCACTTTTGTTATCACACAGGAGAAGAGGTCTAGAAGACGGCAGAGACCGAATCTCATGTAGCAAGTTCGTAACCCAAACCAGTTCTGCCGCCGCATTAGCCATAGCGCGATATTCAGACTCGCAACTAGAACGAGAAATAGTGGGTTGTTTCTTGGCACTCCAAGAAACGAGATTTTCGTCAAGGAAAATGGAGTATCCATACGTGGAACGACGTGTTTCAATACAACGAGCCCAGTCAGCATCTGAATAGCCCAGAATGGAAAAGGCAGAACCACTTTTGAAAGAAAGGCCATAGTGCACAGTACCCTTGACATAACGTAGAATTCTCTTTACCGCCAAAAAATGATCATCCGTAGGGGAGTGAAGAAACTGACTAACCGAATTTACAGCATATGAGAGATCCGGACGAGTGATAGTCAAGTATTGGAGAGCTCCAACAAGAGACCTGTAAAGCGTAGGATCACAGAATGGAGAACCATCACTGAAGAGATTCTCCTGCCGCCAAAGGAGTGGAAACAGGTTTAGCATCTAACAACTGAGCACGCTCGAGTATATCATGAGCATACTTAGCTTGCCCAACGAATAAATCTGTGAAAGTATACGAACCTCAGTCCCAAGAAAATAATTAAGACGACCAAGATCCTTAATGGCGAATTCCAGGTGTGTACGAGAAATAAATTTCCACAGTAGAAGTGAGTCGTTGCCAGTAACAATAATATCATCCACATAGAGCAGCAAATAAATGACAGAGGTACCTCTATGAAAATGGAAAAGAGACGAATCACGACTCTGGAGAAAACCAAGACTTGATAAAAACGTGCTGAACCGCTGGAACCAAGCAAGATGGGTTTGACGAAGACCATATATAGCCTTGGTTAGCTGACAAACATAATCAGGGAACCGAGGATCAACAAAACCAGGAGGCTGAGCCATAAATACGGGCTTGTCAAGAACACCATGAAGAAAAGCATTTTTTACATCAAGCTGATGTAAAGGCCAATTATGCTGAATGGAAATAGACAATATAAGCCGAACAGTAGCAGCTTTAACAACCGGACTGAAGGTATGATGAAAGTCAGTACCGGGAATTTGCGTAAACCCTTGAGCAACAAGGCGAGCTTTATGACGCTCAACAGAGCCATCAGCATGAAACTTCGTACGAAAGACCCATTTCGAACCAACAACATTCGTTCCAGACGGACGTGGCACCAAGATCCAAGTATTGTTCGAACGAAGAGCGTTAACCTCCTCTTGCATGGCTGCGAGCCACTCGGGATGCTTGGCAGCAGATTTAAATCCACGAGGCTCAGAGGTAGCAACAATAGCAGAGAGAAGAGCAGTGGTCGCCAAATCAACTGGATAACGAGGTTTAAAGATACCAGCCCTTGCCCTAGTAATCATGGGATGACGCTCGGGAGATGAAGCAACAACAGGCGGGGCTGCTGTGATTGGGGAACGAGGGTCCTCGACTTGATCAGGCGAGAAATACTGCTGCGTCTCGACTGAATCATCCAAGAGAAGGCGCACTGGAGCACTACGAGAGAGAGTAGCAGGAGCAGGCAATGAGACAGAAGGTGAACCTGCATGTAGCTGTCCGGTCCGATGTCCAACGGGATGATCTGTCCGACCGGATGACTCACCGGATGGAGTTGGACAAGTAGCTGGTGAGTTGGAGTCTGTAACGTCCAAAAAAGTGGAGAGATCCAAGTCGGAGATGGGAGTGGCCGACGGAGTCCGAGAAAAGGGAAAACATTTCTCATCAAATTGGGCATGACGAGTAGTGAAGATTTTTGAAGAGTCTGGATCAAAGCAACGAAAGCCTTTGTAGACGCTATTGTAGCCCAAGAAGATGCAAGGACGACTGCGAGGTTCCAATTTGTTAGCTGCATAGTCCCTAAGATATGGGAACACACGACACCCAAATGGTTTGAAAGTGGCGTAATTCGGAGGACGACCAAATAGAAGCTGAAATGGTGAAGTGTCATGCAATAATGGAGACGACAACCGATTTATGACAAAAACAGCAGTAGCAAAAGCATCAAACCAAAGAGATGCGGGAGCTTGAGCGTGAAAAAACATAGATAATCCCGTTTCAGATACATGACGATGCTTACGTTCGGCCCTACCATTTTGCTGTGGCATGTAGGGACAAGAGAGTCGATGGTGAATACCATGCGACGTCATAAAATCACGCACCCTGGAGTTCACAAATTCAGTACCACCATCGCTCTGAAAAATCTTGATTTTACGGGAAAATTGAGTGCACACAAAGGCATGAAAACGAATCAACACATCATAAAAACCACTCTTAGCGCATAGTGGATAAATCCATGTAAAACGAGAGAAATCATCGACAAAGACAACATAATAACAAAAACCATCAGAAGTGGAGATAAGTGCTGGACCCCATAAGTCACAATGTACTAAATCAAGAACGTGGCTAGCGTGTTTGTCATTCAACTGAAACGAAAGTTTCTTGCTCTTTGCTAATTGGCACGAGGAGCAAAGACTAGGACTCGAAAAAACTGAAGTAACAGATAAATGACCAAGTTTATTTAATAACGAAATAATAGAAAAAGGTACATGTCCCAATCGTAAGTGCCATAAATCAAAGCTAGCTTTTAACACTTTGTTTCGAACCGCTGTCACCAATGCCGGAACCGCCCTATCAAGCAAGTAAGGGCCCTTATCACACCTTACCTGAGCCAGAGTTGTCTTTGTTACTCGGTTCTGAATCGCAAAAGATTTATCAGAAAATATCACATCAACAGGAAAATCAGAGGTTAATTTGCTGATAGAGAGAAGATTTTTAGTGATATGCGGCACCACCAAAACATCCAATAGTTTGACGTTAGCAGACAATCGACAAGAACCAGTATGTGAAATATCTAAAATATGACTATAACCAACAACGACAGAATTGTTACCAGAGTAAGGCTCATAAGAATCCAAAGTGGTAGATTTGTTGGTCATGTGAGCAGAGTCACCCGAATCAAGGTACCAGTAGGAAGCGGGGTCGGAGACGTTGCAAGAGGACGTAAAAGCGTCAGCCAAGTGGGCCTGTGAAACGGCAAAACGAGCATTTAAAAATTGAGGGCATTTATCTGCATAATGATCCCCACGACAGATTTGACAACGAGGAGTATAAGATTTGCGCCCCCCGTAGTGCGAGCCAGTACCACCAGTTTTATGTCCAGAATCACGATAGTTACCAGAGTAAAGGCTCATAGAATCCAAAGTGGTAGATTTGTTGGTCATGTGAGCAGAGTCACCCGAATCAAGGTACCAGTAGGAAGCGGGGTCGGAGACGTTGCAAGAGGACGTAAAAGCGTCAGCCAAGTGGGCCTGTGAAACGGCAAAACGAGCATTTAAAAATTGAGGGCATTTATCTGCATAATGATCCCCACGACAGATTTGACAACGAGGAGTATAAGATTTGCGCCCCCCGTAGTGCGAGCCAGTACCACCAGTTTTATGTCCAGAATCACGATAGCCAGAATGCTGTCCACGACCACGACCAGAATTTCCACCTGAGTGCCCACGACCATGAACGGAACCGCGGTCAGACGAGGACCGACGATCAACCGTGAAAGCCACTTGAGTCGTTGGATCGTCCATGGCTCGAAGCATGAGATCATATTGTTTGGCCTGGTGCAATAAGTCTCGGAATGCAGGGACAAGAGAAAACGCCATGCGAGTGTCCGCAAAGCCAGCAAATTGAATGCCCAATCCACGTAAAAACCAATGGCTCTTATCGGTTTCATCTACAGGACGACCAATGGCATTTAATTGATCACATAGAAGTTTAAACTTCTTTCCGTAATCGTCAACAGACGAACTGCCCCGGCGCAGCGAGAGGAGCTCCTCACGAAGTTGATGTTGGCGCGACGCCGATGAGAACACACCCTCGAGGGTTACCCACGTGTCTCGAGAAGTGGACGAATCAATAACCTCAGAAGCCACCTCTTCAGAAAGAGAAGTGTAGAGCACACTCAGAAGTTTACGGTCTTTCATCTTCCAAGTCGTGTACGCCGGATTGACGGATTGGACACCAGCCTCAGAAGAGATTGTAGGGGACGGTGGAAGAGTAGAACCGTCGAGAAGACCCATTAGGTCAAAGCATTCCGCCATATGCGTTATTTGACGACGCCAAGGGAGATAATTCGTGGGATTGAGTTTGATAGCCGCGACCATGTTGATCATGGTCGTAACATGGAGAGAATCGGTCGTAGGAACAGCAATGGAAAGCGGGATTGGTGATGGCAACGATGGAGGGGACAAGTCCAATCGTGGAGGAAACTGAAGCAGGAGCGATAAGGGAAGAAGAGAAGATTAGGGTTTAGGATCTTCTGGCTGATACCATATGAGAGTATTTGAGAATCACCCTTGAACGTGGTGATTGGTGAACTTGTATATATAAAGGGAGGTTACAACAAATGGCCCGTAACTTACGGGAGAAAATCAAGGAAGTACAATCAAAGAATATATTTACCAAAGATTATAAAATCAACTATTCTTAATCATTAGCCTTAGCCTTATTATAAACAAGCTAGTTTACCTTAGTTTCCGGTACAATCATATGCCTAAACGGCTAAACATGGCCATCATGACATGGCAAGCTAGACACGAAAAAGCCCAGCAGAAAATGAATAATTGCTACAAAACCAATTTACTTATTTTAAAATTTATGAGTACAAGTTCATTGAAAGCAATTATTCTAATTTCACTACACCAAACAATATTGAGTAAATTTCACAAGTGTACGACGGTCATTCTCCCTCTCTTAACTTTTTTCTAAAAAAATATATAATACTCTGTGTCGTATGAATAATATACATTAATTATTCGACAAAAACAATTAAATGCGTGAAAATGAAAATTCAGAAATAGCCAGTTAAAATGGCGAGGCTTCGATGAAGACAAGATCAAACCCATGAATGGTCGCTCTGTAATAGCTCACCGCTGGACCCTTTCTTTATAAAACTGAAGCAGCGAAAGAGGAGTTGTCCCATTCCCTTTTTAACTCACTGACAAAATCTATAAGATACCTAGACCATGTATTCAATTCGGGGATGTGTACATCAAATGGGTCTACCATATGCAGACGTAAATCTTATCTTTATCCCAAGCAATTTATTATCCTTAGATTTAAAGATTGCAGAATGATTGCTTATATGTAGTCGTGGGATACCGAATTTATCCAAATTTTTGGTATATCAAACTTTCGGTACGGTATGTATTGTTATCAATATTTTGGTGCGATAATAGTATATAATTTGGAAATTTTTTGGTATACAGAAAGTTCGAATACAAACACACACACACACACATATATATATATATATATTAAATCCAGCGGCGTGTTTTACGTGAGTGTACGACATAAATAAACACAGCGACATGGTGTAAACACCTTTCAATAGTTATACATATTGAAATTTCCGGTATACCGAGTTTGGGTGGATTTGAAATTACTAAACTTGATTGTAATATCCCAAGCTCGGTTCGTTCAAAGCTCGTTTATCATTTCTAACATGAGTATCTAGCTTGCTTTGTTACGTGGACTCGTTTCTCGAGCTGATAAAGCTTACAATAGAGCTAGAGTTTGATTCTTGATTGAGCTGATGCACAATAAACACAAATGTTGGCAAATAGTGAACAGGTCACAAGCTTGAAAGAGCGTGTCCATGGGCTCACAAGCCTAACCATGAGTTCGAGATCAGCTCGATAAAATGGTCAAGCTCGGTTCGAGAAGATCAGTTAACAATTTCAAATATCCGTTCTACCAAGCCAAGGTACGAAAAGCTCATGAATAGCTTGGTTTATTCCTTCATATTTCATGACGAACACATACTTTTAATTGGATAAGAATATAATAGTGAAAAATGAGCCTAAATTCGGCACGAGGGAGAATGTAAAATGAGTTTCACTTATACTGCCTTGATAAACTTGATCTTTGTTGCAATAAAGAATGCAGGTATTCAAACAAGCTAGAAAAGAACTGTGGATCAAAATTTTCTAGCAGAGTTTATCGAAATTACATATACAAATCCCAAGTCCTAACATGGGAAGAGCAGAAAGCCCGGTTCGACACACATCTTCCTATTCACAAAACTAATCCTCTTTAGCTTGTCATGGCACCAAATCAACTGGTCTCTAGTTATCTTTGGCATCCGCAAAACCCTAGAGACTAATCTCATATCTACTTGTGAGAAAAACAAAAGAACTTGATCCCACTCGTCTTCACCATCGTGCCTACACCGTTGGAATCTCCTCAAAACGCAGTTCTCGCTCCGCAACATGTCTTTCAGCTTTCTCTCCTTCTGCATTCGATAGAAAACCCACAATTCACATCAGAAAACACAGAAGAAAGCTTAAGGTATTCAACAAAGTGACTAGCAAATTAATTAGGACCTTTTGAAGAATTTTTCGGACCGCTAGTGATAGGCTCAGGTCCTCAGGGTCGTAAAGCTGTGGAACGATCTTGTTGTGCGTATTCGGTGGTGGTGTGCTGGAACAGTCCTTATCAGCTTTAATGAATCGCCAAAATATTCGAATCGACTCCTCGACAATTTCAACTAAGGTCTCGATAGTAATAACGGATTCATCCCTGTCTTTGGTCCACACCCTCCATTTTTTGTCCTTCAAATTGTCCACTGCCAACAAGCACAACTTTAGCTTCAATATAAAAGCTGTAAAAATGCCATTTTTTTCCCATTCCGATCATGGATCTATTTTTTAGAAGATATATCTTGGCCTTCATATTTTAGCATACCTTAAACATTATAAAACTCAGGTATTTTGTATTAGTAAACTAAACTTTTGTGAAAAAGGTACCAAGTGGATGATATTCTTACCTCTAATAACTGGAACTTGAAGAAGATTGCGAAGCACGCACCGGGTTTTCGCATAGTTCTGAACCCTCGGCCCTTGAAATGGCTCGTCCTCCACAAACCTTTGCATGAGCACTTGAAACTGTTGAAACTCGCCAGCAACCTCATTGTATCTATATATTCCACGAGGGTCCGAATCCCATAAAACCAACGCTTTCTCGTACTGCCAATACAACATTTCCCACGAAGCACACATCTGTCCGACGTATACGACTTCGACATCACCTTCCAATTCGGTTATAAACTTCTTCATGGGGTCGCTTCCCTGGCTTTTATGTTTTGACAACCAAAGATTTTGCGAAACTAGGGATCTTAGCGATGGCGCCGATGGCTTTTTGTTTGCCGTCGGGTGGACGGAATCCTTGAGCTGCAATAAACCTGCCAGCAGCAATTGCATCAGCGTTGTCCAATATCTAGATCATAGATATTGTTGTTGAAGTTTATATTTATCTATAGATACAATTTCTAATTAGATTTCTCGTCTTTCCCATTTTTTATTACATTAAATTCTCACTCAAACGTATCCTGTACTTTGAATTTCCTAGCAGGAAAAAAGGTAAGAACTTTTGGAACAGACAAGTAATAAATTCAGTTGACCCGAATGCAAAAGGAAACCGAAGTCAAAAAAATAAAAATAAAAATAAAAAATGAAAACCTCCTATAGGTCATGTATTACGACGTCCACAACTGCGTTGGCTCGTCTTTCAAGCATCGACTCTAAATTCCTAATAAATTCTATACAACGGTTTCAAAGAAATAAACTCCGTTAAAACATCGTAACACGAGGAGTATTTGAGAAGTTTGGAAAATATTTATTTGTAGTTAAATAAAAATTGCATTTTATATATGTCGGGTTTAAAATATAAATAGTACAGACAAAGACATTCTCTTGGGAAAGATTATCTAAATGCATTTTTAAGGGTTTTGAAGAGGACAACGGATTAAAAACAAATTAAATGTATCGTGACTTTCAATGCCCAATTAGTTAATTGACTACGAATTTATTGCAAACCTAAATTGTGGTAACACCATCCACTCATCCTTATCGTGCCTCGTACCAGACCACGTCTCATGTTATTTCTGTTTTCGGCGAACCCAAAGGACAAGATCTTATGGGTCCTCTAAGAGCACCCACAGATTATTAACACGAACCATATAAAAAAGTTGAAAAATTCAAGAAAGGGTCACCTTATTCTTGGCACACACCAACTAAATGTTCCAATTAGAGAAATGTAAAATATTATTGTTTTTTCCAATAATCAAGTTAATAGGATAAAAAGCAAGACTTGGCGCCACTACATAGAATTTATTGGCAGAGTTAGATCAATCCAAGAAGTGATTAGTTGGGGCTATAATTACCGGTGGCAGGTAATCAATTGACTGGCTGGAAAATTTATGTGTTTAAGATTAAAAGTTTTGAAATTTCATGATTATATGGGATGGTTAAAACTATAAAGATAAAAATAAATAATAAATTAGGTAAATTAGAGGTAAGAATCAAGCCGAAGTTTATGAGTCTGTAAATCTTGGGCTAAGGACGATTAAAATGGAAAAATGGAAATGGAAACTAACCCATTGCGTACATCTTCTGGTAATTCAAGATATCCAATTTGCGCATTCTTTCTCTGTAGCTTTTGTAGAATTTGTGGAGCTCCCCCATTCCATCTTCCCGCCAGAGCTTTTCGTCTATCTTCCATGGCTTCAAATCCTCCATTATCTTTGGAGACTCGGATTCTTCTAAAATGGTGGGCAAGCCTGTGTCTCTCACCTTCCTGAGCTCGATTTTCAACTGGTCTATCAAATCCTGATGTTCCCACGATGACTCAAATTCGTCTGCCGGATCGGACATTGCTGAATCCTTCGACTCTGTTTCTTCATGATCGGTAAGAAAACCGGCCCCGGTAAAGTCTTCCTCGGATAAAAAATCTGCGCCAAATTCATCACCATCTTGCAGATCATCATGTTCTGTTGATTTGTCGAGCTCTTCTTCAGTGGTATCCGTTTCTTCGCCGCCATGGAGATCTTTCGACGATTCCATGTTTTCGTCGAAGCCCGAAGATGGTTCCTGCATTGTTTCGGCTCCAAAATCTTCATCGGACAAAAAACCATCGTCGTGTGAATCCACTGAACTGCCCATCACAGAAGGAATACGATCTACATCAATCGAATCCAAACCCGAACCTGAGCCATTAAACATGGAATTTTTCCCAGTAAAGCACTGCGGTTCATCAAGAAAATCCTGGTTTCCGCCGAACTTTTCATCTTCCCGAGCTGAACGAAGTTTTTTTTCCGATTTCTCCACCGATTCCTCTGCCTCATAATCATCGTTTCCTCCTCCACTGCATACCGAAATTTCATTATATTCCTGTCCCGAATCTCCCGATTCGCGTTTTCTGTTTCCGTTACCTTCTTCCACAGGAGAAGTATCGAGTTCATCCACAAAAGGGATGGTACATTTTATACCACTACTTCGAAAAGAGAGCCCTTCAGAATTTGATAAATCATCTATCTTTTCATGAATTCTACAAAATTCTTGGAAAGTTGGGAACTTGAATTTCAGAAACACCTCTTCCTTTTCTTCTACACCATCACCATCAAATTCTATGTCTTTCTCATTCGATAACTCTGTCTCTGCTTCAAGAAACTCTATTTCTTCACCATTCTTCTCCACAGAACTCTCTTCTCTATGCAGCCTGAGTTAGAGTTTAAACAAAACCCAAAAACATTAAGAAACCAACAAATATTTACAGATGGATTTAAGCAGAGAAAAAAAGGTTCTCACCTAGAGACAAACGCAGAAATGGAGTTGAAGGCAGGGAACAGATGCATGGAAACAAAGAACAAGAACGCGTATGCAAAAGGAACCAATCTTTGTCTAACAAACTTAATGGCAAAACTCATTTTCAGAACACAGAAGAATCCTCTTTTTGTCCTTTTCATTTAGAAACCCACAAAATTGGATCATTGAATACAATTGGAAGAGAAGAAAAACAAGGGAAATGCAGGTCTTTTGATTCTAACGTCCTCTTTGAATATTTCAAACCAGAAAATGGAGTTTGAACCAGTAAAAAGGGGACTAAAAAACCCAAGTACTTGTCACATAAATCCGATCCAACGGGAGAAATCCTGGGCTCATCGAGATTTTCAAGCAAGAATTAAAGGAAGATCGTTTCTCTTTCTTATTTCCTGATTCAGAGCGAGTGACTGTGAGAACGCTGGGTAAGTCGGTCAGTATGTACCGTCTGGGAGGCATGGACATGGAGGAAGTTGGAAATAAACATTTTTCCGAGGACTTAAATGAGAAATTAGACCACGCGTGGGGGAAGAATAGAAGGTGGAGGTTGTACGCCCATTATTTCCTGGAGTTTTCCACGCCACAGAATGGAGTCTGTATGGAATGTTCTTCAAATATTGTTCTGCACAAGTCCATTTAATATTAATGCAAAGATGTGACCATAATTTGAAATCGTATTAAAAAATTTATGGGTTGATAGTATAATTTGGGATTTGATTTCGAATGTATGTAATTAGTAATTAGATTTGGTAAATATTAAAATAAAGTTTGAGAGGATTTTGGTAAGTGTTTCGAATAGATTACAGTAGTCGTAATTTTTTTCTGGATTGTAGAATAAAGTTTATAAATCATAAAGGCACTGGGTAAATTTGATTATGTTCCTTTTGGGTAAAATTTATAAATGTTGCTATTATCAAATAGACAAATGTGATGATGACAGATTTCTCAAAAAAAATTTATGAAATGACTTGTGACTTTGACGCTCTTCCACATGAAAAACACAAGTTGTTTGAATTTTAAAAAAAACCTTGGAATTTCCAGAAAAATACAAGAAAATCACTCGAGAACTTGTAGCGTAATCAGTGGACCGCCGTGTTGCATGACCGATTAAAGTCAACACATGGAAACATTCATTTTCTTCTTCCACAAGATGGCATTTGGTACGTAAAAATGACTATAAAATTTAAATAAAAATATGATCTTTAGAAAACCCTATAAAAATATACCCAGGAACGGTTCCCCTCATACAAAAAGGGTCTGTATTCAGAATTTTTATTGATGAAAACCTGAGATTTTATAAATCATTCTGTTTAGAGATATATACAATAATGCAGAAATTTCCACAAATCAACATTGCAAATACTCAACATTAATTCATTTTTATTGCTATCTTATATTCTTTAATGTAACTAACCCAAAGAAAAAAAGTACAGCCGAGTACCGTACCCCCACGCGCTTTTAGAATATATCTATATAATATATAAATATATTCCGAGATTATATATTAGTTAATTTGTTATACTTTTTTCAACAATCCTCCCATCAATGTAGTCATCTATATACGTACCTCAATATGTCACGTATAGGTGGAGATATTATGCTTTCCTATCTATATATATAGCCGGATATGATATGTTGCTCAAAAATTTTTCCCACCTCCTTCCTCAACTGTCACATGATTGAACCAATATTTTCAATTCATCGTTTTTGTTATGTTTTTTTAAAATGCAGGTCAATTCACGTGATGACATGTGATAGCCGAATGAAGAATATTGGAAAGTTGATTACGTAAAATGTCAGATCCATATATATATACAAATTTGATATGGTGGGTTTCCAACATGAACACCATGTTGACGTGGCAGTATCTGGAAGTGCCACGTCAGTCTAGTGTCCATGTTGGGTGTCCACCATATCATATATATATATATATATATATATATATATATATATATATATAAAATAGACATAGGTCAATCCTGGGGGCTAGTGTCCATGTTGGGTGTCCACCATATCATATATATATATAGGCAGGAAATGCAGGAGACCCATTCATCGGGATGAGATAGGAGAACGAGCTGGTTTGGGACCAGACATACTAGAACAGACCGCTGAAGCTATTAAGAAAGTAAGAGATCGATTGAGGACAGCTCAGAGCATGCAAAAGAGCTATGCTGATAATAGATGCCACGATTCTCACTAATTTCTATATATTAATATATCTTATATTTATATATTATATTTTAATAAATTTAATTATATAATTATTATTGATATCTTAATTATTAGATTTATATAAATAATTTATTTTAAGTTTATTTTCATTTTTAAATTATACATTTTATAAAAAGTATAAAAATTTTAATATATAATAAAAAATAGTTTTAATTTGTAATATATTTAATTTCATTAAATTATTAAGTTATTTTATTATAAATTTGATTTTTAAAATTTATTTTATATAAAATATTTATTTTCAATAATTAATATTTTAATAAAAAAGAAAAGAAAAAAAAGGAAAAAAAAAGTAAGGGATAGCGCAGACTTGGGCCTGCGCCAGAAATAGCGTCCAAAATCCCATTTTTGCACCAAATCTTCAAATTGGCGAAAAAAATGGCGTAGGATTGGAGAAGAATTTTGGCACCAAATTAGTGCAAATCTGAAGAATGGCGTAGCGTTGGAGATGGCCTTAGATGATAAAGAAAAAAATTATGAGAAAAAATCTTTAGACACTGATTACATAATTAACTATTTTAACTTCAATTTAATGTATACTTTGACCAAACAGTGGATGGCATAAGACCGTGTGGTCTTGTGCTTCATACCAAAGGATAATATTTCATTCATGAATAATTTGATAAAATAAAATTTTCACTCGGTCCACGTCGCATTAATTAGTGAACCGCCATATTTGGTAATGGGATGCTATTTTCTTCGTACCTTTGATTTCTTGAGAATAGCTTTGGTCGATCACTTATATTGAGATACCTATTCTATAAACATCATTTAATATATGATTGAAAATGAAGAAACGGATCTATACTAAAATTTTCACAAATTTTTCTTGATATCGTCGACCTTGAGTCAAAATTAATTTCATAACTGTTGACTTGGAACAACGTATTTTTGGATAATGAAATAGGGCTCTGGGGTCATGTTGTTCTTGTAGGGGAAGAGCATCTTATAGTTTGATTTAATATTAAAAGGAAATCCATTGGATTTCGTTGTTTTTTCTTCCCAAGAATTTTTTTTTTCCTTCAAAAGCTTTTCTGTTCAGTGCTATCAAACAACCCTTTTCTAAAGGATTTTCAAGTCATTTGGATATATATGTACATATATATCTCCCAAATGACAAAATCCAATAGGCAACGGCCCACCAAGTACTGTAATGGTACGGCTTTGATTCAGACTACATTGGGGCACGTTGGCCTAGTTTAAGACTTGAAAGCCTGTTATTATATGTAGCAGGCCTCGTAAGCCCAATAAGAAACATAATTTGACCAGACCTGCAACATATTGGGCCTACAAATCTTTGACGACTGATGAATGGTTCGATAGGAGGACAGGTATACTGTGATGAGTGATCGTCCAAATTCGAACCGCCCCCATTGTCTGGTTGACGTCTTCACACTTTTGATCGTTAAGATATTTTGTTAAAATATATAGTTAGTAATAAATGGGGATTTATTATTCTATAATTTTTAAATGTGAGTCTGAATTATTTAATTTCGGTTTGAACCCTGAATTCGTGGAGATTGAATGCTGCCGACTAGCCATGCTTTATGCAACATATTAAAATGGTCGGGATAATTTTTTTTTGGTAGAGAGGAGGAGATACCCAAATATAACTACTATGATTTTTTTTAGTTCGTGAGAGTTAGCATTTTTAATTGAAGAGGTTGGATAAATTTGAAAATTACAGACTAAAAAAGTTAATTTCTTAATCAGAAGACGCGGCCATCTTTGTCAAATTTTGGGTTTGCATGATTTAATTTGGGATTAGAGGACAACCAGTTATATAAGTTGCATTTAAATGGTGTAACGAGATTGAATAGGATAAATATTGATATGATTATTAAATTATATGACTAAGACGAGAAATAGCACCTCAGAACTACTAATTGTTTGTAAATTATTCTTGTACCATTTTAATAACTAATATTGTTTGTAAACTATTTTTTTTTACCATTTTAATAAGTACATATATGTATATAATAAATATACTATTGGTTATAATATAATTTATCAATGATTTGATTGATACGTGAAATAATGATCAAACAAAATTGGAAATAACATATGAGATAGTTATCTTAAGGAAATTTTTTATATTTAATCAATAATTTAATTGACGTGAGTAAAAATACTAATTTTTTTTTTATCAGATTTTATTCTAAATCCCTATCCAATCAACCAAAAACAACCTACGATATTAATATCTTGACTTATAGTGAGTAGGAACTTCTTGGACAACAAATATTATATAATGTTATTATCGTGGGTATTAAAATCGGTTACATTATTAGTTTTTGAAGTGGAGAAGCCAATTTTGTTCGAGTTATACTCAATCGCAAAACGACTACAAACTTGAGGAAAATTATAATTTCATTGTCATACCTAAAGGTGACATCGAATGGACAGGAGTATGACAAACAGATTTTAGATTGTTAGAAAAATTATAGACTAAGAGAATAAAATCGTGGATCTTTGATCAAAATGTTAAGAATTAGAGACCATACACAGGCTATGTCGAGATGCTGCGCGGCAATGGTTATACACAGTTTGATTTTAAATAATAAAATTGCTTTCTCCAGACAAAAAAAAATGAAATGAAAAATACAGTGTTACATGCATTTCTCAGATACAGATAATACTGTCATCATTATTTTTTTATTATTGTTATAAAGAGAAATAATGAGAAAACATTTAAAGTTAGATCGCTAGGCCACATCATGATGCATGATTTGCTGTGTCCATGGCTTAAATCATGCATGCAAGGACCACAAAATTAATGCCGACTTTTAATTTCAATTAATTTTTTATATATTTTTTTTTTCTGAAACTTTTCTCTCTCGTTCAAAAAGTAAAGTCCGTATTTGTACTAGATTTTTTTATGTTCAAGTACAATATATTGTTTTACATTGTATGCACATTTGATCGAACCTAGTATCAGGATTGTTGAGGAACGTGTTATACATTATTTCTTTAAAATGATATTGTCTCGTCCAGATGTTTACGATAGTGGCAATCGTTTCTCAAGATACAATGACGAACTTCTCGTAATAGGAGTATACCAAATTACGAGAACAGCGAACTTTTTCAGATGCTTTTCGAACTCAGAATGAAGAGAAAGTATGGAAGTGAGAGAAATTGAAAAGCTTAGATTTGTTGGTGTGTATTTCAGACATTGGGGGTCCTATTATAGAGTTCGAACAGTTAGAGGGACTTTGGTGAATAGTCACGACTCTTAGGAAATGCTTGATCGTAGCCATTGGATCTACATCCAACAGTTCGGATTGTGTCTATCCTAAAGGATCACGACCTTTCCTTATGCCACCCATTGATTGAACATATCGCATCTGTCCATCCAAGATCAAACGCTCTAAATTGCACCGTTTCATCAATAGCCTGGATCGTGTCTTTTCACAATCCATCTATTGTGATTAACGGCTCAGATCGCATCGCTTCGCGATTCATCACACCCCTTCGATTTATATCCGATCCAACGGTTGATAACAGTCTGCTCAATCACTACCCAGTCATCTGTCACTGTAGCAACATCGTAGCCATATCACTACCCAGTGTTAGTCACTGGAGCATAAATTTAAGAGCTCCTCAATGCGTACGTGAGAAGTGCAATGTGCGCCTCAAAGGGACAGTGCGACGGGCACGTGCACGTGCACGTGCACGGGCTCGGACGCGGGCTTGGACTCGTAGGTGCTTCGCACCTATTCGTCCTCGAGAGGCCTTCTCAAATCTACTACAACTTGTATTAATTATTTAGATATAATACGAAGTTATATATAAGAAAGGTTTGACTAGGCTCTTTTCTCTATGTGAGACATCTTCACATTTCCAAATAATTAGGTTTTAATGACTTTATTAATTTTCATTCCCCTAAAATCGGTTTTGAGCAAATTAATATTTCAAAACTATCTACTCGAACTGAAAATTCAAGTTTTCAAGTCAATTTCAACGGTTATATCTCGATTAATTAATATGCGCTTCCCAATTTTCCAACATAGACGATATAATGAAATTGGCTGTGCTGATAGGAGACCTGAGTATGATCTGAAATTTACTTATCCTTTCATACGGCTCAAGTATGTACACCAAATAAAGAACAGAGTTTCACTTTCAAATTCTAGACAACCAAAAAATAAGAAGTGTAAACAAGTAAATAAATCATACTCAAATAAACTAGTGGAAATTATCCAAATAATAGAAATGGAACATCATAACACCATTCGGGATCTCAAACTTAATTTAGTCCAATGTTTTTATAACCTGACTGGTAATCGAATCAGTCTAGCTTTTAAAACGGTTCATGACCACCTGACAGTCGAATCGGAACATTATGAATAAAATATTAATATAATATCATGAATAATATCCTTTAAATTTAAAAATATAAAACATATACACATAGACAAAAATATATATATTGGTTCCAATTCTTTGTACTATGTAATATATAGTCAAATAATAGTTTTATGGTTTAAAATAATGAGAAATCATATTTTCGTAAAAACAAAAAACCGGTTCGACCACTTCAACCGGTTCTTGACAGATCAACCGACAAAACGGGTTATTCCTCAAGCCGGACCGGACCAACGATCAATTCTCGATCCAACCGACCGGTGTCCATCATGTTCCAAAAACAATATATTAGTCAGCGTCTCATCAACGTAGTTCTACCAGCTTTAGTCTCTCTCTCTGTATGTGAAAGTTATAAGAAGCACCATTATTATTGAAACTTTTGGAACATTAAAAGTGCTAATTTTGAATTACTGCCATAAACTGTCCCAATAATTAATGGAAATATGAGAGTATTTCTTCAACACGTCCTCTATACATAAATGAAGAGTATGTATTAAACTGAAAGGTGATCCAGCAATTAATTAGTGGAAGTAATAATTGTACAATTATATTTATCACAGCAACCCCATGCGGCCATGATTTATTGCACCGTCTCTCTCCCTTAAATAAGTATCATTTTTCTGTGATTGAATATCTGGCCAACATTTTTAGGGTTCGCAATAATCCCATAATTATATTTTCTTAGTTATTATGCACAGGTCTTATAATTAAATTCCTGCTCGAAGAAATTAAGGAGGTCCCCCACCCCCATAATTGCTCATTTATTATACCACATGCTACGTTCATGGAAAAGGAAAAACTCAAAAAGCATAATAAAAACTCATAAGATGTGGTTTCATCATAGCTGCCACTTGCCACCCTCAACAAAGTAATTTAAATTTGATGTATAAAAGTGTACAAAAACTTGATTTCGATTATTTAATAATTCTTTAGAAACAGGCTTACAAGTGCAATAGCTTAGTAATTTTTTTTAAAAAAAATGTTAGTTTTTAAAATATTGCTAGTTTCTTTTTTGTTTTCTATCAAAATGGCTGACAATTATTTGTAACCAAATCCGAATTTTCCAGAATTATATTACCATTTTTATTATTGTTCTTAACTAGCATCTCAAGCCTTCAATGTATAAAAGCAGTATAAAATATATTATACATTATTGAGGCTGACAAGTGATGGCTAAAGTTCATGATTTGTTTTCTTATCTACTCGAACTCTCTTACGCCAAAAACATATAATCATTCGTAAAATAGTTTTTTATTTCTCAATCAAACCAAGCTCTCTCTGTAGACCATTCTCATCTCATGTGGAAAAATTTGAGGCATTTGACATCTAGTCTTACAGAACATCCAATTATTTTTTCTTATCTTCTTATGATTTCTAAATTTATATGCCATTAAATCTGCCACAAAATTCTTAATTAATTAGTATATCATTATCATCTCATATTCCAACCTCATCTCCAAGAATCTGCACAAGTCACAATGCATGCCATATTTGGAAGAAAATTACGAGATTTCTTGAAAACAATTCCGCAGTGAAACGAGAAAGCGAAGGCAGTAAATGAGTAATTAGTTATAACTGAGTCGTTTGTTATATTACCACAGCAAAACTGTGAATGATAGAGAATACTACAGGGCCACGAGGAACAATTACTTTGGTTACATATAATGTAATACATCCTTCTTTTGTTTTTCACACTTATCCTGTTAAAACACTTACCTCTGCATAGGTCGGAGTCCCCTTTACTCATACATGTTTTAAATCGAGGGATATGCGCGATTAGGCAGGGACCTGAGGAAGATGATTTATATAACATGTCGACTCCCAAAACATATCCCATAATATTTCGGGGGGAATATGCTCCACACGAGAATCGATCCCGTGAAGTCGGAGAGGAGAACTCACGTCACCCCAAATCTTACCAACTCGTATGTGTCCCTGAAGGCATAATCCTTCTTTTTTAAAAAAATTACAGTTTACTACAATTTTCAAAATATTCTAACTATTAGTAGATATTATAACCATTTTTAATCCCAATAACTACAAAACTTGAATCGAACGGGGATAATGCAAGGATAAATCTTATCATTCACACCCATGGTGCTTAAAATTTGTAAAATGGAACTCAAACCAATTTATACATGTTTATATTAAAGTGAGGGAATTAAATCGTTTGTTACATATAATTAATGAGTTTGCATATGTTTAGCTTTTTTTTTTCTTTTCAAAATGCTATTTATAACCAAACTCAAACTACATCAGAACTTATATTATATGCATATAATACAAGTTCGAAAATTCGATAACCTTTATGTTAGTCCAATTTTTCATATGGCAATTTCTGATACCACCACATAGGTAATTCATGGTACTATATAATTCTTAGATATTAATTATATCAGCATTCCAATTAAACATAACTATACTACAAGCCAGAAAAAAAAGTTATATTATAAAAAACATAAGCACAAGATGTAACAGAAATTAGTATGTGTATACAATACATCTCCCACTTAATTGCTGCATAAGAGAAGCCTGGCCTAAGTAAATTAGGGTTTTGGATTCCCAATTATCTCCGGATGTTGGTGCAAGCATTAAATAGGACGCGGTTTCGGTAATACATGAGAGAACAGAAGAAAGAACAAATGATATACGGCTGACTTTAGAGAGTCCGATGCAGCATGGAGTAAATGCGTTTGCTGTCAAGTTTTGACTCTTTAGTATAGTATTAGTACTAGAGCTCTGTCTTTTTTAAGGTCAGCGTCATCAAATTAGCTTAAAAATTGTTTCAATTCCCTATATATGCAGATGAAACTACCACCTTTGCCCATTAGACCATTGTCTGACGAGCTGTTTCGAACAAGAAAGTAAAGGAGGAGAGGAGAAACCCACATTTTTTTCAGAGTCTGAATCAAATCAAGAGAAGGAAGAGGGCAAGTAAGGGGGATATGGGCAGGCCACCATGCTGCGATAAAATTGGTATGAAGAAAGGGCCATGGACTCCGGATGAAGACATAATTTTGGTGTCTTATGTTCAAGAACATGGCCCCGGGAATTGGAAGGCTGTTCCAACACACACAGGTCCAGAAAATTTTATTTTCATTTGATTATGTGCCGTTTATGTTCAGATTTGAATCTGAGTGAAAAAGACGTGTTTTTGTAGTTTACTGATGTTTTGTTTTGGGGTTCGATCTCACAGGTCTG
This sequence comes from Dorcoceras hygrometricum, assembly GCA_001598015.1. NCBI lineage: Eukaryota > Viridiplantae > Streptophyta > Magnoliopsida > Lamiales > Gesneriaceae > Dorcoceras > Dorcoceras hygrometricum. The sequence continues at coordinate 23,877 of KV010655.1, read as the reverse complement.
ACGAGATGCAGCAAGAGTTGCAGGCTGCGATGGACTAATTATCTCCGGCCGGGGATTAAGAGGGGAAGTTTCACGGATCAAGAAGAGAAGATGATTATTCAGCTTCAAGCTCTTCTTGGAAACAAGTAATTTGTTTTAGAATCTGGTCACGCTGATAAACAAATATGATCCAGTACTGATTATAAAAAAATCCTGATTTATTAATGCAGATGGGCAGCCATAGCCTCTTATCTCCCAGAGAGAACAGATAACGACATTAAAAACTACTGGAACACCCATTTGAAGAGGAAGCTCAAAAAGCTTCAAGTCGGTTGTAGTGGGAAGCATGAATCCTGCAAAGAAGTTTCCTCGGCGAATTCGAACTCCATCTCCAGAGGCCAGTGGGAGAGAAGGTTACAGGCGGATATCAACACAGCCAAACAAGCTCTCAAAGATGCATTGTCTTTCGAAAACAAGAACCTTTTCTCCGAACAACTGATGATCAACAATGAGCTGATCTCAGGCTCAAAACCTAGCCAGGGTTTTTCCTACGCATCCAGCACAGAAAACATCGCGAGATTACTCAAATCCTGGGACAAAAAGAAGCCGAAATCCGAGGAATCCAAGTGCTCCAGTATTCAGGACTCATCCAACAATCTCAGTGAAGGGACTGATCCTACTCCGAGTGATGAAAACAAAAGTGGGATCGATCTGTCCGAATCTTTCGAATCTCTCTTTGGTTTCGAGTCTTTCGAATCTTCGACTTCAGAGTTCTCGAGATCTACTTCCCCGGAGGCGAGTTACGTTCATGGCGAAAGAAAGCCCGACCCGAACGAATTGGCGCCGCTATCTGTGCTGGAAAATCTGCTGCTTGAGCATGATCAAGGGAAGGATTTTTTGAACAACTTCTCATTCGATGAAAATCCCGTTATGTTCTAGCTACCATAATCGACGGTTTACGGATCATTATTGACTGATTAGGGGGTAATACATTGTGTTCTTCGGAAATCTCAAGGTTCCATAGATTTTTACTTTTAACATTTTTCCAGGAACTGACGTTGATTCAGCACTTGTTTGTTCTGTTTTTGTCCATTGGAAAGATTCCATGTTAAAATGTTGATGCCTTATTAGTCTACTAATTTTAGTTCACCCAAACAATTATGTACAGTTTAATGTTATTTACATTTCACCCCGACAATATTTACGTCATATTTATTGCGATGTGAATTTAGGTAGCTACATAAGTTAATAAACTACGGTCAATTGAATGCTTCCCCGAGTATTGCATATTTGATCTTATAAATTTTGGTTAAGTATCTATTAAATAATAAATTTGTGTCATTTAGTGTTACATTTTATTTGGATAACTGTTCAATATTCTGGAGTCCAAATTTATTTGGAAAAAATTTATTTTCCAATATTAGTGTTGATTAAACCATCCTAAAGGCAAATAGCATCTCTAAAATCATTATATTTTTTTCCGATTAAAAACTAGTTAGCGTTTTTATTCGGATAACTTGTATTTCTTTATTTTTTGGTCCTTTTGCTGTCAATTTTCATTTTTTTAATCTGTAACTTGTATATGATCGTAACATGAAGTTAAAGAAAGAACCAAAAATGAAAAATACATGCAAATTCTTGTACTAAAATAGACAAAATACAAGTTACATGACTTAAAATGAAAACCCATTATAATATAAACCAAAAAAAAAAAAAGAGATACAGTTATAAGACTGAAAAAGTTGATACTCACATTTAAAATACTTGGAAAAAAAGTCCATGATAAAGACAAATCTTAATCACATTAAATGCTTGCATATACGTGATTCCAGTTCATATGTCTCACAATTAGATTTAAATATTATGTGCGTTGCTGTCAAACTAACAGAATACTGTGTATATTCAAGATATGCTTACATTTTCACATTCTGACTAAATTTATTTTGCAAAAAATTGAAGCTTATATGTGGGCAGGAATCCGTTTCGGAAATCTGCAGGATTTGCCTTAAATGCATACATGTGAGGTGTTCTAATCTTTTAGCCTGGAAAGGAAACAACGAAGACCACTGTTTTTAATTCAATCCTTTAATCGTCAATTGGGAGAATTCTTTATTTTTGTTTTGACAGATCGATTTAACTGGTAGTTCGGTACCACCACATTAATGTGACATATAATCCTTCCTATATTAAGATAACACAAATAAAACTTATTCCAACGCATTTTATTCATGGTAATATATATACATATGGACGTAAATTACATGTACATATATGCATGTATATAATTGCTTAAAAAACCCTGATACGTTAATCTTCTGTAGTAATAGAGATGATGTTTTATTTGTTTGAATACAATGGAGATGATGTCTATCTTACTCCCATTTGGATTATAAATTTGGGTTTTTATCTTAATAAGGGTTTGGACACTCTGGATGAACACCTAGGGATATAACGATACCAGACAGCGTCACCATCCATAGTACAAATTTGTTATCTTAAATTGCATTTGATTAACATATATATTTATTTTGATGGATAACTATACTAAATAGTATTCCAAATCCCAATTAGTTACTTTTTGAGTAAAAACAGTAGATTTCAAATTCATTTGAAAAATGGGGTCATTTCAAATTCTTCGTTCAATTATATACTCTCTCAAATCCAAATCTTTCGTAGCAAACCCAACATTAAGGTTGCGTTTGATGAGAGGATTTTAGTTAGAGAGAAATCTTTGATTTGAGAAGATATTTGAATTACACCTATTTTGAATGTATTTTAAATCTGTCGGCATTTGCATGAGTTATACATTAAGATGTGGCTAACGTAATCAATTGTGTTATCAGGTGTAAAAAGCAACCACAATTAGGGACAACAATGTATATTTGTACTTAGAAAAAAATATTCTAAAGTTAAGAGTAGAACCTCACGAATCTGGCCCCAGCATACTCGAAACAAAAGAGGAGACGTCAATATCATTACATCACAATCTCCAGGGTTCAAAAATGTTGCATGGATGCTGGGAACTTCTACTCGACTTAAGATTCAAAAATAAATATTTCTATAGAATACCAGTTCTATAATTTCTCCACCAACTCTTGTTCATCACTTTCGATGGGAGTATAATGTTGCCGTGAGTTCTCACCTAAGCATTAGAAGAAACAATGCACATTGTAAAAAAAAAACTAATCTAAAAGAAAACATTAAGTTCAAGATAATCTGATAGTCACCTTACTCCACTCATTTGCAGAATGAAAATTCTACTTCAAGTTTTGGAAGATTCACTTGACCAAAACTTGTCTCTCTTACATCAAAGTACAGTACATACTTCTCACTTTTCTGTGTGAAATTGAAATAAATATAAACTTAGAGTTAGATATATATCCTTATATTTGATATCGGGATGCATACATTTACATGATCTGTTGAGAGTGCCAGCATATGAGACAAATTCATTCATGGGTCAAAGTTTATTGGACCTTGAGCATAAACTGCTGTAAGCCAAATCTTACGACGGATCTGTCAACCCAATCCCCTAAGCCAATCTACATGAAACCTGAATGAGTGTATGCCCTTTGACCTGCACAAGTCAATGAACAAATAGCTTAGCATATTGGCTCCGTATTTCTAATGTTTCAAGGATATATAATACTAAATGTCTTCTCGCACTTACAGCAATAGCATCCAGGAATCACCGCCGCATGGACTCACGTTGCTAACTGCAACACCCACTAGAATTCTGAATTATTACAAGGAGGATCTAGCTATTGTTTTCCTATGTCCTTTCTTCAATTTGGCTGTCTGAATACATCTATTAACAATTTGGACAAATGTGGTCAGACCTTATGAATAAAATTGCTCTGTTTTGACATTTACATTTGCACAAAATAGGCAAAGTACATTGGTCATGAACTGAAATCTCGACATATATCCATGTCAAGGAAGCAGAATACCATAAAAAATTTAATCCTTTGACGAGAGGGGAAACTAACCATTTCTTTTAGCTCACTCTCAGTTCCAGCAAGACTAGTTGTTCTATTCACATGCATCATCCCAGCATACCGACATCTAGAGATATATACGGTCAACAACATGCAAAATCTGCTGATAGTATATAAGAGAATGGGAGGAAACAATTCATACAATTGATCAAGCTGTTTGGTCTCTGGTTCAAGTTTGAAAAAAAGTAAAATATCATGTAAAGGCGGTGGAACCTAAATCAGAAACAAAAGTGCACTGCCAGTCAAATTGTAAGGAAACAACAAAACAATAGTACAATATTGTACAATAAAAGCCAAAGCAAAAGTCACAACATTTACCACCATGCATTTCTTCAAGAAACAACTTCATATCCCCAATTTCAAACTGGGTGCTAACTTCTTCATCTGTTTTACAAAAACCACATTACATTGAAAACTTCTCAGATATTAGAGATCATCGGAAAGTGCATCATTAGAGGAAAATAAAGGAAGCAAAATATCTTTATGTAGAGATGATAAACTAAAGCAAAATATTCTTACAGTCAGTTGTTCATCCTCAAGAGTCGAATAACGATTCACAGGAGCGGATATTCTAGAATTGTGGTACGACGAGAAAAGCCAAAACCGTTGTTATTGCACTTACACACCGAACTTAGTCGCTACAACCAACTTATAAATCAGATAATATTTTTTACGAAATGAATAATTGACTCCACACAGTGATTACCTTAAAATCTCGAAAAAGCATTGAGCGCTCGACCTCAATCTCTTCCACCCAGCTATAGTTCACAAGATCGATGTTCTTGCGGAGGTCTTCCTAGGTTGAAATCTACAAAGATCAAACCATTATCAAGCAACAGAAATAAAAAAAATCCAAAGAGAGAGACGGAAACAAGAGAAAGATAGAAGAAAATCGCATTCAATCACACTACATTACCAAGATCAAACCATTATCAAGCAATAGAAATAAGGAATTTTTGCAAGAGCAGATGGCCTCATGCAATTACATCCAATTTGTCGATACGTAAGTCGCCGAATGTACATGTAGTGCAAAAAAATTCTTCTCCCGGATTTAATGTAATTTTTGGGAAAAAAGAGAAAGAATAAAAGGCAGTCTGGCAAGAAGATCTGACGGAATCAAAACATGGAAAACTTACAGATTACTGGTGTTGGATCGAGATCGGGGAGAAAGAAGGAACCAAAGCTGTAAAATTTCCGAGTCGCAGACGTATAGTGAAGCGGTGACAGGCGCTTTCATGGAATCAGCTGATGTGATTGGGTTAGTGTGAGATGACATTATTGGATCTCTACTCTACCGGCCCAAACATTATACGCTTTTTTGACAGAAGCCCCATACGGAACAACTATATATTACCATTGTATTTAAAATCGGGCCGGCAACCGTATATACCATGTTTATGTTTGGCTGGAGTATTGTATGGAATAATATTAATTATTCTATTCTAATAATATCATATCCTATGTTTGATTGATGTATCATAGAATTTTCATATAACCGCGATCAAAAAATTTAAATTTATCATTAAGATATTTTTATCTCCCAAAATCTTTAAAATAAATTTTAAGATAATTTAAAATCACCTCTATCGTCATCGTTCTCCCTTCCACGACTCGATAGTGCATATTCACATGAGAATCACAAAAACTACAGGAAAAACATTAAAATCTGATAAATACAAATATCATTAATATTTTAAAACCTCAATTTTAATTTAAATTATTTAAACATTTCGTCTCATGCACATGGTTCGCGTGATCAGATATCGGATGCTACAATTTCTCCCCCTTAAGTAAATTTCGTCCTCAAAATTAGAACTTACCAAACAACTCCGGACAGTGGCTCATCATGTCAATCTCAGTTTCCCAAGTAGCTTTCTCCTCGGAGTGATTCGCCCACCTGACTTCGACCATCTTAATCACTTTACTCCACAGTTTCCTCTCCTGTCTACCTAGAATGCGGTCAGGCCTCTCCTCATAGGACAAGCTTGGTGTAAGCTGCAATGGCTCAAGACTCAGCACATGTGATGGGTTCGAGAAGTACTCCTGAGCATAGACACGTGGAACACGTTGTGGACTCCTGCGAGGTTAGTGATAGCGCCACCCGATTTGTTAACGATCCCACTATGTATAGAATCTCAAATGGACCAATGTATCTCGGGCTCGTCTTCCCGAATCTCATAACGCCTTTCATGGGCGTTGTTTGCACCAAAATATAGCCCCATTGAAAAACCCCAAACATGTAGTCCAGACCCATAGCTAATTAGACCTGGTCCATGGGTAAATCAAAAAGCAGCGCCAAAAAACAGTTAAAGTAACGTGCGATGTGGAATATGGCCCAGGTCGTATGAACATGAAATTGGAAAACTCCCGATATTAAAACAACATCAACAGACAACGAAGGGGCATTCAAGATCGTCCGACAAAAATCTGCACAAAAATCTCTGCAATCTTCAGCAATCAAATTTCTTAATTTTTATTAGGATTTTCCATATTCAAACTCAACTTTCAAGATTTATTTTTATTAGTTTCTGGTTTGTTGTAAGCCTCCTACGTTTTTTTAAAAACACAAATTATGTCAGAGGTTTATTCATATAAATTTTAGTTTTTTTCCTTCTGTTCTGGCGTCATATTATTTTAGAAGATTAGAAGCAACAATCAAATTTAGTTCCTACTTTCGTTTGATTTATTAGAATTTAGAATTTTTTCAAATTTTACATAAATTGGTGCTAAGGAGCCTGACAGTCCCAGCAATTTGCGCAATAACACAAAACAATTTGGCACGCCCGGTGGGACCGAAGATATGCCGCCGAGAAGAACGGAAACATATGATAAGAACGAACAAGTTGAAAGCATGCCAGAATTAGAAGAACTCCCGACTACATATGAAGAACATCAAGAAATATAGATAAAAAATGGGGGTGTCTCGAGTTCTCACACAACTCATGTAAGCTCTCACACAGCTTTAGACACCAAACCCCAAGTTGCGTGTATTTTAAGAAGTTTTGAAAATAACCAGCATGCAAAATTGGAACCGGATCGCGCATAAACTCTACCAGCAGCTCTGCGAGCTGGTTTTGAACACATGCGATCTGGTTGATTTAAATCTTGAGCTGCAATAGCTCAGTTTCCTTGAAATATTTGTGCATCGAGATATGGATTGAATTATGAGATAAATCATGCCGAAACAACTCAAACTGAACTCTGATAATCGAAAGTTTGATAACGGTTTTAAACATATGCAGTTTCGAAATATGCTATGCATGAATGTTAAATGCAGAATGCTTGTAAAGAAATACGCTGCAATTTATTTATTGAAGTTCGGAGCTGAATCTCCTACATCTCCCATTTTTCAGCAATGGGAAGGATCCACTAGAAGACTTTGATTACAGCGGCTCCCGCTGTAATCCGATCCGACAGCCCTCTGCTGCAAGAACTCCTAGAACCTATGCACACCAGCTCGCAAGCCGTGTGTCTAACATTCACTCCTTTAATGTCTCAGTGAGAAAGACTACATAGACTTGTTTAACGTCTCTGTCCAAAGACTACAAAGAGAGTTTGATTTTTATTCACTCAGCTTAATTACATAGGTGAAAGCATAAAAAACTCGAACTCCATTAACGAGAAACTAACTTACTCGTTTGATACGTCCATCAATTCATTAATGAAAGCAAGTCTCTCGTATATATGAGTGAATCGTGTGTGTATTTACAGTGTACGCTCAATCTCTCGAATATAAAATCTCACACACTGGGAAGTGCTCCTGTCCGAGCTGGTTCCACAATATCTTCCCAGAGCTTGTGCTGTCGACTTGATTTTTCTTTGAAGCTTTCCATCAGTGCATTAGCTCACACCTAAGCACTGAACCAGCTTGCACACCAGCTGCCACTTAGTGTGCAAACTTGCGACTAGCACTGATGTGTGTTGTGCATTCCTCTGTTTTTCATTCTGCACTTGCACAACACTCTCTCTACTTCGCATCACTATCTGCTTGTGCTCTGCTCTTGATATATAAAGTCTCTTGTGCAGATTTGTCCTTTGGACACAAAGATGTAGCCGTTGAAAAGTCATCTGACAATGTTGTACTTTGTGTCCTTTGTCATTTAATGCTTCTGCGGGCTTTATGTTTTTTCGCATGTTAGCACTGTTTTGAGAGGACAACACAGCAAATTGATTTGAACACTGATAAGCAGTCTTAGTATAGTCTTATGTTCAAATCGCTTTGCTTGTCGTTGAGTCCAATTATGCTCTTGATCTCAGACGGTATCTGCTTTGCTCGCTAAGATGGTTTGACCTTAACTAGCTTGGTTCTTGTACGCCAGCTTGTCTCTATTCTGGTTTGCACTGAGCTGGTCGGTACTTCATCCGTACTGCTCTTGTACCAAGCCGATTCACCAGCTTGGTGTTCCCTGCACTCTGGAAGTCTTCTGCTGTATCAGCTCGGGCGTCCCCTCACTGTTCCAGCATGGACATCTTCAACTGTTTCCAGCTTGGGCGTCCCCTTACTGTTCCAGTTTGGATATCTTCGTGTCTTCTCAATCAAGTACACTGCACATCGCACGTAAACCGTTAGTAGAATAATAACAGATTTAGTGTTAATCAAAATTCAGATTCTGAATAGTAAACACAGATCCAACAATCTGTTCAGGGTATGGTGGATCGTATTGAAGGCCACTCCCATGGCCATGCAATGGCAAAAAAGCCCACCGAACCACAGGGAGAAGTCCCAGAGAAGGATGTTATGGATGAAGCTTCCAAAGTGATGGCTGAAGGTATTTTGGCTTACATGAAAGCAGTGGTGAGCCACACTACTCAATTCACAAATGATGGGAACTTCCAACATAAAGAAACAGAACAAGGTGTGGGGAGTTCTAGAGCAGGCGAAGCTCGCTGCTCTATCCCAACTTCCCCAAATCTGGATGAGAGGTCACACCCCCTCATCGAAGAGAGGAAACCGGTTTCCAAAGGAGCCCCATGATCGTGAGAGAAAATGGAAATGGAAACACAAGACAATACCTACATCAGTTGTATAACGTAACTAACCCAGTGAATCAGAAATGGAAATGGAAACACAAGACAACATCTACATCAGCTGTATAACGTAACTAACCCAGTGAATCAACCTGGTTTACACGAAGAAGGTATCGGTATGGGTTTCCCAGCTGGGAACACTGGCATCAATGCTGAAAATGGAGCTTATCAAGCTCGAGGGGCACGATATTACAATCATCCCTTCCAAAACAGGAACACGGGTGTGATTGACCTGGACATGGTAAGAGAAATCGTACAGAAACTATATGGACCAGCTTTGAGGGTAATCGGCCATCCTGAATTTCACAAACCGTATCCTGAGATGATAGACCACAACAATCCCTATCCTAGAGGTTATAAAATTCCAGACTTCAGCTTATTTTCTGGGGAAGATGGGCAATCCACAGTGGAGCATATCCCAGATTCACATCAAATGCGGGATGTTGGCAAATCTGGAGAATTTCGCAAACTTAAAGCTCAGGCTATTTCCTAACACACTGACAGACACAACATTTACATGGTACACACTATTGCCAAGGAACTCTGTCCTTACCTGGCAAGATATGGAACGTCAGTTTCATACTCAGTTTTATCACACTGAGCCTGAGGTATGTCTCGCTGATCTGTCCAGAATTAGCGATACATACCTTTCCCGGTAAGGATATGTAACGCCTCAGATTTAACGACTGCCCCCACTGTACCAACACTGATCTTTTTTCAGCGTGTTTTGTCCTCACTCGCACGCACCCTGAGAAACTTTCCAGAGGGTCACCCATCCCAAAATTGTCCCAAGTCAAGCACGCTTAACTTTGGAGTTCTTAAGTGATGAGCTCCCGAAAAGAAGATGCACCTTGTTGTTATGGGTAGTACCAATTAAATCTGATAAGCCTTCCTCAACTAACATCCATTATATCTATAACTTCCTAGTCTTGTAATCCCTCTAATTCCGATGTGGGATCGGTTCATTCATGTGCCCTTCGCCTCTAGAAGCCTGCCAGGAGCCGCTCATTGTTCGTGAAACCTCTGGCACCGACGATCACTCCCCGCCCTCTTTTGAGCCCCGGACCTCACATGCCCACCAGCTTCCGCTTGGTTCGTCCCCGAACCACACCGTACTAAGAGAGGTCGGCTCTGATACCATTTGTAACGCCTCAGGTTTAACGACTGCCCCCACTGTACCAACACTGATATTTTCAGCGTGTTTTGTCCTCACTCGCACGCACCCTGAGAAACTTCCCAGAGAGTCACCCATCCCAAAATTATCCCAAGTCAAGCACGCTTAACTTTGGAGTTCTTAAGTGATGAGCTCCCAAAAAGAAGATGCACCTTGTTGTTATGGGTAGTACCAATTAAATATGATAAGCCTTTCTCAACTAACATCCATTATATCTATAACTTCCTAGTCTCGTAATCCCTCTCATTCGGGTGTGGGATCGGTTCATTCATGTGCCCCTTCGCCTCTAGAAGCCTGCCAAGATCCGCTCATTGTCCGTGCAACCTCTGGCACCGACGATCACTCCCCGCCCTCTTTTGAGCCCCGGACCTCACAGGACAGACTTTGCATCTATGTTTGTGGATAGATTTAAAAAGATGAAAAATAGATGCAAAGTCTTCCTACCAGAAATAGAATTAGTCAAAATGACGCAGAAAGGGCTGGACTTCGAATTCAGAAAGAAATTCCTGGGCATGGAGTTCAGAGACTTTTTCGAATTATGCTCCAAAGTAGCAGAGTACAAAGAGTTGAAGGAGGAAACCTACAAAAAGAAAACAACGCTAGACTCATACTATCAGGACATAGAAGAGATGGCATTGGCAGAAATTTACAACAATGGATCGTGTATTTGTCCTCTACTAAAGAAGAAAACAGGGGAACAAGAAAAGAAAAGCAACCCACTCCCTGCCAAAGACATGCAGTACACATTCGATGTCTCAAAATCCGATGATAATTTCGATTATCTAGTGAAAGAAAAGTTCATTACCTTCCTGCCAGACCACCGAGTACCCTCCAAGGAAGAGACCAAAGTAGGGTTGGTTCGGTACTGTATACCTATTTTTCCAAATTATACCGTATATCGTACCAAAAAATGCGACATTAAAAAAAACGATACCGGTATATCGAAAAATCGGTATACCTAAAAATATGGTATTTAAAAAATAATATCGATACCGTACCGATTTACCGAAAAACCGGTACGATATTGATAAAATACCGATTTTATCGAAATCATAACAAACACAATTTTTTTAATTAAACAAATTTGTACCCCACGAATCACAATATCCTTCTAGGAAGCAAATTCCATTGACATCAATCATAGTAAAATCGAGAGAATGGTTGTACGAAAATTAAAGAGATATTTCACGATCAGGGAACGTGATGGATGATATGCTTGAGCAATAACTAATTTTAATCTAAGTTTGTTTTCTTCTTTTTTTTTTTGGCTGGATATTTGGCCGGATGAGATAACTGGATATTTGGCCGGATGCTCCATTGCTCACTATCTGTAACATATATTTCATCAAGAAACTGTCAATACTTTTGTTTATTCTACTGTCATACTCCAGAGGTGCATATATGTATATAACAGAATATACTAAAGTCAATTTGCAGAATGAAGCGCTCCACAATTCATAAACCTGCAAAACTTAAAAACTAAAGAAACAGCTCCTCAGGTCATTGCCAAAATAACTATTGGAAACAAAAAAGGAAAAGACTAAACCATGTAACATAGTCATTACGATCACTATTTTTTCGATCTAACAATTCATAATTTTAAGTAGATGCTGATAAACATCCAGACTCGTATGCACTTTCACAATAACCATAGAAACCGATTTTAACTACCAATGACAATTTTAAGTAGATGCTGATAAACATCCAGACTCATATGCACATTTCACACTAACCATATCAACCGATTTTAACTAACAATGGAAAACAACAAATCGCACATCTCTCGTCAAAACAGAATCCTTTAAAAGCCTATGAATTCATAAAACTTAAAAACTAAATTCGGTTATAAATACCAGAGTTGCAGAAAACATAAATATAGTCTTTCTTTCTTAATTTCCAAGTCAGACCAAAGTGGAGGCAGAATATGAAGTTTTGACACGACCTTGAGTTGCATTTGCAGCTGTAAAGAGTATTACAGATCATGTTAGATTAACAAAAATTATATACATTTAAACTTAGATAAAAAAACTCTTACTTTTTTTTGATTTCTTCAATTTCTTTATATAATTCAAGGTCATCTTGGATCTTTCCAAATGCTAAAGTCTTCAGCTCTTAGCCAATCACTGGTGCACACCAATGCCTCTACCATTTTAGGACTCAAACAGCTCCTAAAAGGATCCACAACTCTTTTTCCCAAGCTAAAAGCAGCCTCGCTAGCGACGGTTGAGATTGGAATTGCAAAAATATCCTTTGAAATTATTGAAATAATTGGATACCTTGTTTCCTTTCCACCATTTCCAAAAGATTGAAATATTGATTAGATGGCTTTTCAATCTCGTCGTCTAGATACTTATCCACTTCATTGGATATTTCTAGAAGCTGCTCTTCCTCATTTTGTGCATCCATATCATGAAACAACTCATCACAAAGACCACCACCAGCACTACTCGTACCATCGCCTCCACCATCACGTTTTAATTGCATACTTTGGCTCTCAATGTTCAATATATCATTTATGCCCTTGTACTCCGTCCACAAATTTACCAACTCTAGTTTCACCTTATTAACAAACTCTTGGATCCTTGTAGCAGTACCTCCAAATTTTTTTATGCTGACTTTTATCATCTGAAGCTTATTCATTGGTCCAAAACATTGGCAATAAGTATCGAATGGTTCATATTATCCCAATTCCCCCAATACTTATCAAAATTTAACTTCATTGAATGTGCTACCTTCTTAAGAGTTGGATCTGAATCATCAGGTATCTTTCTCTCAATCTCAAGTTGTAGTGCAATCAGTGATTGATAAATCAATTGGGAGGTAGGAAAAAGAGTGAAGAGTCTAGGATTTCAGCTTTGGAAGTTGATAAGTCCTAACTGAGTGGATCTGTACACTTGTGTAAGATCAAAGTCTTCTCGTAAAGCCTTTCAGCTTGGAAGAAGGGGAGACGTAGGAGCGAAGCTCCGAACTTCCATAAACAAATTTCAGTGTATGATTTTTAATTATTTTATGCATCGCGTTGTTTTGAAACCATCAGCTTTCATTTTAAATCTTACAGAGTATATTCAGATGTTTTTCGCTTTGTTTTTATACCAAATTTATACCTAATCTGATGTAGTTCTCGGTGCTCAATGATTTCAAGAACCTGAGGTATTGCATATCGTCTAATCTGATTCAGATCGCGCACCCCCCGTCCCCACGCTGTTTTATCATCTACCACTATCTAAATCCTTTCCTAACAGATAATACATAGCCTCACCTACAACTGTACGAAGAAAGAACGACAATGACATAGAGTCAGAAACTTTTGGAGAAGCTTTTTCAACTGCTATGATCTTGTGTTAGGATCGATTTTCGGGGATGTTCGTGAGCTCTGCCACAACTCACGTTGGCTCTCACACAGCCGAAGCACCAACCCGTAAGTTACGTGTATTTTAAAATTTAAGAGAGTTCGAAAACCAGCACGCAACTTGTGAAACCAGATCGCCGTGAATCTGGACCAACAGCTCTGCGAGCTGGTCCAGATTACCAGCTCTTTTGCAAGCTGGTTTTATTAGAAATATTTTATCCGGATATCAAAAATATTATCTCATTAAGTGGCACATATAGATTTTGATTGAGATTTGATCATGCACATCCTTTTATCTTTATTAAGTGGCCAAATATTGAAAGATTTAGATGTGCACAATCTATAAGAGTTTGAATCAATCAAAATACCTAAAGATGTATCTTATCGAGATATGTCACAATCTTTATAGATTTGTTGATGGCACAAATCTTCTATAAATAGTGGCTCTAGGTCCCTAAGCATACACACCGTAAATCATTCACACCATCTATTACCATCTATTGTGAGGTCTGGAGTGCTTAGAAGACTCTGTAGAAATTTCAGTTCGTTGCTCGTGCTGTTTAAAGTTCCGCATCAGAATCAATGGCTGGAGGTAATTCTTGATCCGTTTTCCGCATTCAGTATCATGTTATTCAGTCAAACATGATTTAATTCTTACAGTTGGTATCGGAGCGGTTTTATTTATGCCTTGATTCAAAATTTTTTAAGAATCCCAATTTATGATTTTTTGTACAATTTTCGAAATTTTGTGTATAAACCCTAATCTAACCATCGTCTTTAATTGGCCGCCGACCGCCGCTAATCACCGGAAATTGATGTCACCATCCGAGAGCCCACGACACGCCGACCTCACGCCACCCTTCTCAGGCTACCAACGTTGCGATTTTGGTCGGAAACTCATGTCCCTTTGGATGCGAATTTTTCGAAAATTTCAGGCCAAAATCCGACGCATTCTCGGCCGTTCAGGGGGCGGCTATTGAGGGGAACTGTCGAATATCGTGCTCTCATTTCAGTGGTGGTCTCAATCGACCATTATTCGTCGGAAATTCACCGGAATTTCGTTTCTTTCCATCGGCCCGATCGTGTTTTTTCAAAACAAAAAAAACTTTCGATCAATTCCGGCGATTTTCATGGCGGCGAAGCTTCATGGGTGGTCAGTCGTTATCAGATGTTGGACGGCTACCGGAAATTTGGCCGGAGGTGGCGGCGGCGTCATTGATTTGGTGATGAGGGCTAGGGTTTGACATTTTTGTTAATTTTGGGGTCAATTTCGAAATTTGTGAAATTTTTGGGGCTGTTTAGAAAATTGTGTTTTTTGGGCCAATTTGAAATTTTCCAATTTTCAAAATTAAGGTCTGTTTCGTTGTTGCAATATTCTAAAATTTTGAAATTTGGTAAATTTTGATCTCTATAGATTTGTTTTCCAAATTTTTTGGATATTTGCATGTTTTGCATATTTTTTGCAAATATGTTATCATGATTAATTTCCTTATTTTGCATGCAATTAATTGTTATGTTTGATGTTATTGTTATGCAAATAAGGATAGTTTGTTCATATTTAGTGTATTGCCTCCATAATTGGTGAACAAATTAAATTTCATAAATAAAATTTTGGCTTATAAAGTTTTCACTGATTTGAATAGTAATTATGATTTGACATATGAATACAAGATCTAAGAGAGTTCTTCATATACCGACTATTATCTCTGTTGGATCTGGATAACAGATCCAGAATGTATTTTGATTTACACAAAATCTATTATTGTGTTACTAACATCTTTACGAAGTGCACAGAAAAATCTATGAAGTCTGATCACATAACAAAGAGAAGAAGAAATCTGTTTATCGAGAAAAAGAAGAAAGCTGTGTGTCGAGGAGAATAAAATCTGGTAAACATAAGAGGAGTGAACAGTAGAAATCTGGATTAGAATATCAGAGTTACAAATCAGCAACGTTGAAGATGAATACAAACAATGTTGACAGAAATCTAATAACGAGAAGTTCGTTGAAGAAAAGGAAGAGATCTGTTTTGAAGTGAATAGAAGAATTCTGTTGTGGAGCAAATAGTTGAAGTCTGGATGAAGAAATCTGCTATTGGTGGTGAAGTGAGGAGATATTCAAAAAGGAGAAATCTGGACGAAAGATCTAAATAGAAGAAGTCTGTACAGGAGAAATCTTATCAATAAACAGAGAAGTCTGAATTGTTGATTAGGAGAAATCTGGATGTTGATAAAAGGGAGCAGTGATCAAACGTTGATAAGTGAAGTCTGATCACATAACAAAGAGAAGAAGAAATCTGTTTAGCGAGAAAAAGAAATCTGGTGAATATAACAGTAGAAGTCTGGACAAGAACTGTTGGAATGAAGAAATCTGGATTGGAGAGAAATCTGGATTCACAGACGTGAAGTGAATAGGAGAAATCTGGTTCGCTAAATATAAGAAGTTTGCAACCAGACGTTGTGAAGAAAAGAAATTATACCGGTCGACTGGATTGCAAAGGAGTTAAACCAGACGTTGGTATTAGTTGAATCAGACGTCAAAGCAAATGAACCAGACGCAGCAATTGCAAAAGAAAAGAACCAGATGCAAAGTTGAAGATAAACCAGTCGACCGGAACAAAAGAAAAGAACCAGATGCAAAGTTGAAGAACATAAACCAGTCGACTGGAACAAAAGAAAAATCAGACTCTAACAAGTTGAAATCAGCGTCTGGACAGTTGCACTAAAGAGGAGATGATTCAGCAGTTGCAAAGGAAAAGAAGATTAACAGAAGTCGAAGAAAGTGTGAAACAACATGCAGTAGGATCAAATGATCTCGGTCGTTGAACATTGAGCAGAAGAAATATTTGCAAAGAAGTTGTTGCAAATATTCAAAGATCAACAGTGAAACAGAGATGTTGCGCGATAACGAAGATGAACAGTAGTTGCGCAAAGACGAATTAGTTGTTGCAATCAAAATTGAAAAGCAGCGGTTAAATAGATGGTGGAATCAGAATTCGAAGAACAGAAATACAAAAATGATTTCAAGATCGATGTTGTACTATTGGAATAGAAACAGAAGCTGTGTTGATGAATTGAAGAAGATGGAATCAGAAGCTGATACAAGATGTATAAATCAGCTGGCGCAAAGAAGAGTTTGAAGCAGCTGTTGCACTAAGGAAAAGCTATCAGCTGTTGGTATAGTTCAAAGGATAAAGCAACAGCTGCTGGAATTTAGTTGTGGGAGCAACCAGCTGCTGGAACGTAAAAGGCAAATCATAAGATGACAAAAAGCCTGCAAAGAAAAGGACACAAGGACAACTCCCTGTCTGTACTTTACAAGACATATTTTGAACGGGAAGAATTTGTGTCCAACAGATTGAATTTGAACAGAGACTTATATACGAGAAGAACGCCATTGAAGAAGTAGCTAAAAAGTTTTTGTTGCATAGAAAAGATTAAATCAAAAAGGGAGACAACAATCAAAGGGAAAAATGAACCTGAAGCGAAGCTGTCAACTATCATTCATAGAGAAGCTTATTGCAGTTGACAGCTGAGCTAGAATCAGATTTTGTAGAAGCAACTTCCCTAGTGTGTGAGGAATAGAGAAACAGAGAGTTGAGCGCTTCATTGTAAAAATCTCACACACAGAGATTCATTCACATTCATTGTATAGTGAATGAATCTCAAAACCCAAATCCAATTCAGTTCCCGTCCAAGCACGATGACGTTAAACTCTGTGTCTGTAGCCTTTCTCACATAGGCGTTAAAGAAGTGATTGAGTGACAGCCGAGGGCTGGTAGAGTCTAGGAGTTCTCGCAGCTGCTGGTTGCGGGATCGGGTCTGTACACGATGTATAGATCAAAGTCTTCTAGTGGATCCTTCCGAGGAGGAAGAAGGGGAGACGTAGGACATTGATGTCCGAACTTCCAGAAACAAATACTGAGTAATCTCTTTATGATTTACAGCATTTACCTTTAGCATATTCACACGGCATTTAAGATTCCACACGAACAGTAGCTCATAAATATGTTTAATGGAATCTGGATGCATAGCATTTTACTTTAGTATGTTTGATAATTAGTTGGCACACTCACACGCACAAGGCATTTGAGATTCCACACGCACAATATCTTTAACATATATTTAATGGAATCTCAATGTGAATCTTTGTTCTCATTATTCATCTATTCCGCATAAGCTTCTATTTTAGCATGCACACATACACAGTTATCACACACACACAGTCAAACAGATTTCTAACAGAAATCTGTTTGCATTGTTTTAAAATATGAGGATTCAGTTCTGGTGTTTTCCGCATGTTTTATTACATACCAGATCTGTCTCTGGTGCTCTATTTAATGTTCAAGAACCCGAGGTATTGCACCTCATCTTTGAAATAGCAGCGCGCAAAATTTTTTAATTTTTCAGTAGCGCTCGCTTTCGTTTATTTGATCCTATTTTCGGACCAACAAGTGGTATTAGAGCGGGCGCTTCTCAGTTATTGAACAGTATTTACTTGTGCGCTATTTTATATGAATATGTCTACCTCACAAAACAAGATTCATTTGTTCTCCAGAGAGGACTACGATGATTGGAAGATTCGCATGCAGGCGCATCTTGCTGCTATGGATGACGAAATGTGGAATGTTATCACTGTATCAAATGGCGAGCCTCAGTTTCTTGAGAAAGCCAGACATGAGTACACCAATGATGACAAGAAAAAAGCAAACTTGGACAATGTGGCCAGGGACATCCTATACAAAACGCTGGACAAAGACAAAAACATGTTCAGAAAAATCAAAACCTGTGCCACGGCAAAAGAAATCTGGGAAAAGTTGGTCCAGATATGCGAGGGAAGCGATGAGACAAAGGAAAACAAATTAACAGTCGCTCAGCAAAAGTACTTGGACAATGTGGCCAGGGACATCCTATACAAAACGCTGGACAAAGACAAAAACATGTTCAGAAAAATCAAAACCTGTGCCACGGCAAAAGAAATCTGGGAAAAGTTGGTCCAGATATGCGAGGGAAGCGATGAGACAAAGGAAAACAAATTAACAGTCGCTCAGCAAAAGTACGAGTCCATCAAGATGAAGGATGGAGAAACCATGACAGAGTTTGACGAAAGATTCAGTGCAATAGTGATCGAGCTGAACAGTCTGGGAAAAGAATACAGCAACAGAGAGTTGGTGCTGAAAGTAATGAGAGCATTTCCCAGAGATTGGGACGTAAAAACTATGGCGATGATGGAATCAAAAGACTTGAACAAGCTGGAGTTGCACGATCTATTTGCCAACTTGAAAGCCTATGAGTTTGAGTTGGAAACAAGATCTGAAGCGCCATCTACCTTCCAGCCAACCAAAGCATTAGTAGCAACTACAACAATCGAACAGTGCTCCCCTAGCACTAGCAAGACCGCTGATCAACTCAGCGATGACGTCATGTCCCTCTTCGTAAATAAGTTTGGGAAATTCATGAGAAGATCCTTCCACCCTTCCTCTCCTTACAACAGTTTTAATAAAGATAAATCTGTATCTGACGTGATATGTTTCAGTTGTGAACGATCAGGGCATTTTGCAGCTGAGTGCAACAGGCCCAAGAAGGATGACAGATACAGAAGAAATGAGAAGAAGGAGGATAGATACAATCGAGACGACAAGAGGAGTGATGATCGACACAAGAAAGATGAGGAAACAGGTGAAAGAGCTATTGAGAGATCCAAGGAGCGATCCAAGGATAGAAGGATGAGAACAAGACCTGAAAGAATGCCAAATAGAAAGAATGACAGGAAGGTGCTGATGGCAGAAGAGAGCACCAAGAGATGGGCGGATAGTGATTCAGAATCTTCATCCAGCAGCTCAACATCCAGTGATAGTGAATAGGAGGAGGTTCACTGCCTCATGGCTGATCAAACATCGGACGATGAGGTATTTGATTTCTCCAATGTTGAATTTACACGTGAGGATCTAGTTCAGGCACTGAACGATATGGTCCATGAGTACAAAACTCTATCTCACACATTTGAGGAAATCAAAGCTGAAAACGCAAGTCTGAAAAATGTTCAGCTGAATCAAGTTTTTATGAGCTTGAAGATACTGACAGCTTAAAGACTGAGTTGAGTAGGCTGAAGATAGAAAATGATTTCTTGAGAAATGAGGCCAGCGAGCTCAAGGCTGAAGTCGATAAATTAACTAAAGAAATGAGCTCCTGGAACCAGTCTACTCGTTCTCTCCACAAGCTGAATGAAAGTCTAAAGCAAGTTTATGATAAATCTGGCATTGGCTTCAGTAGTGGTGAGAGCAGTGAAGGGGAGACAAGTACTCAATCACAATTAATATATGACAAGTTCAACAAAATGAGCTTTGTCAAAGCTAATGTGATATATGATTGCTTTGAGTCGGTAACATATGATGATCAGAACTCTCCAAAGTTGAGTGATAATGGAAAAGCTGGTATCGGCTTTTCAAAACCTGAGAGCTCTAAGACTAACTGGATAAAGAACAAATTGGACAAAGACAAAGCGAAAACTGGTCAAAAACCGTTTGTTCCTAACCAGTCGTGGCATAGCTCAAAGAAGGTAAAAACGGATTGGAAAAATACTCAGCCAAGGAGAGATTCATATGGTCAAAATATGAAATCAAAACTCAACTGAGAGCTCTAAGACTAACTGGATAAAGAACAAATTGGACAAAGACAAAGCGAAAACTGGTCAAAAACCGTTTGTTCCTAACCAGTCGTGGCATAGCTCAAAGAAGGTAAAAACGGATTGGAAAAATACTCAGCCAAGGAGAGATTCATATGGTCAAAATATGAAATCAAAACTCAACAGATCTCACCGTAATTATGCACAGACTTTTGTGGATCCTAGCACTAGAAAGACCGTAAGGATAATTCAAGTCTGGGTCCCGAAAGGGATAATCCAATCTGGACCCAAGTAAAATTGGGTACCAAAATTTGCTTGTATGATTGCAGGGCAACAGGTACAAAGCTACTAATGACTCAATTATCTGGTACCTGGACAGTGGGTGTGCACGCCATATGACAGGGAACCCAAAGCTATTGACAGATGTTGTTCACACAAAGGAGTAACAATTGTCTTTGGTGACAATGCACATGGTAACACTGTGGGTAAGGGTAATATTACCCATGGTAACATCTCTATCTCAGATATATCGGTTGTTGATAATCTCAGTTATAATTTGATTAGTATCAGTCAACTATGTGACAAAGGTTACATAGTTAAATTTCAACAACACACGTGCACAGTTCAGAACTCAAATGGTCTGACTGTATTGGTGGGTAAAAAATCGGGGAATACCTACGTTATCGATTGGTCAGAGCAGTTGAAGTCTGAACAGCTTTGTCTTACAGCTGACTCTTCCAAGAGCTGGTTGTGGCACCAAAGAATGAATCACTTGAACTTCAAAACAATTGCCAAGTTGAGTGAACATGATATGGTTTCTGGTATGCCTAAATTAAAATTTTCTAAGGACAAGATTTGTGCAGCATGCCAACTGGGAAAACAAATTCGATCTACTTTCAAAACAAAAGGTGGTAAACGTTCTTCCCGAAGCTTAGAGCTTTTGCATTTGGATCTTTTGGTCCTGTTTCTATAACCAGCTTAGGGGGAATGTGTTGGGGAACCACGGCGGATCCGGATCACGCCTCCCGACGATGCAGCGGAAGAACAAAATTTGGTCGGGAGACGATCAATACAATTCAATAAACAAATCAATCTATGACATTCATAGGGTGTTTCTCGGGGTTACCTTTCTGGAAACTCGTGCCTGGCTCCGACCAGTATCGCAAGAAAACCGGTACTTTACGGTAGGCGGCGGTAGATAACGTCAATCAGGTCCACGACCGGATACGAGACTCCTTCGTCAGCCTGCACTAGAAGGCCTGACGAGATAGGCATGAACGGATTCTCCTCGTCAAGTTGGCCGGAACAAATTCCGGCGAGGTGGCGACGGCGGCGGCGGCGGCGTGCACCGGCGGCGTGAGGTTTGAGGAGAGGGGGCGGCGGCTTCTCAAGCTCTAGGGTTAGGGTTATGATTAAGTATTGTGTAATGAGTTAAGTCTAAAGTTATGAAGCATAAGTCTATATTAAATAGACTTAGTGATGGACTTGGACCGGCCCAACGGGCCCGGGTCCAACGGATGAACATTCAGTTCATCCCCATCACCGTGACTTCATCGTAACTCCGATCGTCGATCAGATTGGGCCGATCGACTCAGTTTCCAAAACTGAATACTATGATCTGAAAAACCATTTTTCAGAACCCCAGTGCAAAATGACCGTTTTGCCCCTCAACAGCGGGAAATCACGATTTGGCCCCTGTTGACTTTTAGGAAGTCGCACTCCCCAAAATCCTCTTCTCATGCTCAACACATTGAGCTGAGTATCCATGCGGGAATCTCGAATCCAGTACTTGTGTGACCCTCAATGGTTCAGGGATATAGCTAGCCGTCGGCCCACAACCATTGCGGCTCCGGAATCACAATTCCGGACTTGCCCAACGGATCATGGTAAGAGCGTCTAGCAACATCGCCCCATGATCCCTAGGTATCACTGATAGTGCCTGCAAGAACCAGTTGGTCGTGGTTAGCGTACAGTACGGTCCTTTCAATCCATATATCCCGATCAGATCAACGACCATTGATAAATCGAGAGTCGCTATAGATCCGATAGCTATGCATACATCTTGGAGATCGAATAGTGACATCGTGAGTGTAACTAGGTAAACACATTTACCTAAAACACTTATAGTACTCTAACCAGAGATTTATACACTATTATCCCCTCAGACAGCATAGGATATCCACGCATGTCTGCGAGCGATGAATCCTCGACAACGATGCATCGACTCCTACATGCATCGGGGTCTCACCCAATCCCGTCGCCTAATAACCCCAAGTGAGTCGGAAAATGAGTCAAAGTGAGACGCCTATCATGTAGAGTCTCAATGACGTTTCGAGTCGTGAGGACTAATCAGTACAACCAAGACCTCGAACTTATCCACTCGACAAATGGTAACCACTTGGAAAGTCCGAACGAGGGTAGTTCGATAGATCACCAGGTCACTATCTATCTGCATGCTCAGAACATCACAATGTTCCCTACCAATGAAACATGGTACTTCGCATCGCAGATAGTAGTCTCAAGCTCGGGCGGCCTTATCCTCATTTTGACGGCCCAATCGACTAGGAACTAATTCAGAATACCGCAAGAACACAACAACGCACAACACTTCTCTCTGTTGGTACCAGTCGCAAGCTACAGTTGTGAAAATCTCTCGCAGCTGGACATCCAGTCGCAACAACAAAATGACGACGTTTCCTCTTCACGCTATAGGAAAGTTGACCCGCGTTGACATCTGCTTCTGCTGGACAACCAGCAGATACCCACACGCGATTCCACCAGTTGGTACCAGTCGCAACATCGAAATGACGTTGCGCTAACTAATCTAAAAGCAGTCGTTTTAGCCCTCAACGCAAATACGCTAATGCATCTGTTGATTTCAATACACGCAACCAGACTTCACGCAAATGACGGTGTTTCATACCCTGCACTACCAAAACACGCTTCGACTGGTTTCACCACCAACCAGCTGCTATCTCAAGAACCAGCTTTTGCCCAAAAATACCAAAATCACGAAAACTTCCAGAATCGTTCTAAGTATGGTTCTCGACCTGAAAATGCAACTCAAACCTCGAAACAGAGATTCTAAACCAACAAAATCTCTATAAAACGATTAATTCCCACGATTAATCTCAATTAACAAATCCAGGTCCCACATCCGGTCTAGTTGAGATCATTCCATACATAATACTACCTATTGCCGAGGCATATGGCACACGTGTCATACTCTCTATCTCCTCATCAGCTTTGGACACATAGACTTAGATAGAGTGACCCCGTGGCACATAGGTAGGTGTCCTCTCTTGGACTCTTCCATAGAGAACCGCTTAAGTATGGCATCGATGTAGGTAGCTTGGGTGAGTCCGAGCATCCATTTAGATCTATCCCGATAGATCTGTATTCTAAGAATATAGGATGCTTCACCCATATCCTTCATCAAAAATCTACTAGTACAACCATACTTTAGTTGACTGCAGCATTCCTACATTATTTCCAATGAGTAGAATGTCATCAACATAAAGTACGAGGAATGTCACAGCGCTTTTAACTACCTTATTATACACACATGGCTCCTCGGGATTCTTGATGAAACCAAATTCCTTAATTGTTTCATCGAATCTCAGGTTCCAACTTCGCGATGCTTGTTTGAGACCGTAGATCGATCTCTGAAACTTGCATACCTTATGCTCGCTTTCAACAGATGTGAAACCCTCAGGCTGCGTCAT
>KV010654.1:100588-112662 GCA_001598015.1 Dorcoceras hygrometricum | reverse complement strand
GGCAAATGGATGTGAAAACTGCGTTCCTTAATGGAAACATTAAGGAAGAGATCTATATGACGCAGTCTGAGGGTTTCACATCTGTTGGAAGCGAGCATAAGGTATGCAAGCTTCAGAGATCGATCTACGGTCTCAAACAAGCATCGCGAAGTTGGAACCTGAGATTCGATGAAACAATTAAGGAATTTGGTTTCATCAAGAATACCGAGGAGCCATGTGTATATAAAAAGGTAGTTAAAAGTGCTGCGACGTTCCTCGTACTTTATGTTGATGACATTCTATTAATTGGGAATGATGTAGGAATGCTGCAGTCAACTAAAGTATGGTTGTCTAGTAGATTTTCGATGAAGGACATGGGTGAAGCATCCCATATTCTTGGAATACAGATCTATCAGGATAGATTTAAACGGATGCTCGGACTCACCCAAGCTACCTACATAGATACCATACTTAAGAGGTTCTCTATGGAAGAGTCCAAGAGAGGAAACCTACCTATGTGCAACGGGGTCACTCTATCTAAGTCTATGTGTCCAAAGACTGATGAGGAGATAGAGAGTATGGCACGTGTACCATATGCCTCGGCAATAGGTAGTATTATGTATGACATGATCTCGACTAGACCGGATGTCGCATATGCTCTGAGTGTCACGAGCCGCTACCAGGCCAACCCCGGCCAATTGCATTGGAAGGCTGTGAAGGACATTATTAAGTACTTACGAAGGACTAAGAATATGTTCATGGTCTATGGGGGTGGTGAACTGAAACTGAAAGGCTACACTGATTCTAGCTTCCAGTGTGACGTGGATGATTCGAAATCAACCTCTGGATTTGTATTCATGCTCAATGGTGGTGCTGTCTCTTGGAAGAGTTCCAAGAAAGACACCATCGCGGATTCAACCACTGAGGCTGAGTACATTGCAGCATCAGCTGCTGCCAAGGAGGCCGTTTGGATAGGGAATTTCGTCCAAGAGTTGGGCGTCATTCCTAATGGAGTTGGTCCAGTCCCGGTGTCATGTGACAACACAGGTGCCGTTGCGCAAGCAAAGGAGCCTAGGTCTCACCAAAGATCCAAACACATACTGAGAAAATACCACATAATCCTGGATATTGTGGCTAGAGGTGACATAGCAGTTGAGAGAGTCGTCTCTGCAGACAACGTTGCTGATCCACTTACGAAGCCCTTGCCTGGACCGTTGTTTGAAAAACATCGCGAAACAATGGGACTGCGTCTGCTGAGTAGTTGGCTTTAGGGCAAGTGGGAGATTGTTAGAGTAGATGCCCAACTAGCCAACTTGTGGCGTGTGGGTTTATAGACTCTTGTGTATGACAATCTTTATATATGATATTCGCATTTATTTATATGGCATTCTTTACTTTCATTGTATGTATGATGATTTACAATTGCGTTGAGTAAAAACCTAGAATGCACTAAAGCGTATTTTAGATGTGATAGTGGGTATGACGGCTATCATGAAACACATCTAATAGTCGCTGTGTATTCTGAACAGTTCCTAGTCGATTGGGCCGTCAAAATGAGGATAAGGCCGCCCGAGTTCGAGACTAGTATATGCGATGCGAAGTACCACGTTTCATTGGTAGGGAGCATTGTGATGTTCTGAGCATGCAGATAGATAGTGACCTGGTGATCTATCGAACTACCCTCGTTCGGACTTTCCAAGTGGTTACCATTTGTCGAGTGGATAAGTCCGAGGTCTTGGTTGTACTGATTATTCCTCACGACTCGAAACGTCATTGAGACTCTACATGATAGGCGTCTCACTTTGACCCGTTTGCCGACTCACTTGGGGTCATAAGGCGTCGGGATTGGGTGAGACCCCGATGCATGTAGGAGTCGATGCATCGTTGTCGAGGATTCACCGCTCGCAGACATGCGTGGATATACTATGCTATCTGAGGGGATAATAGTGTATAAATCTTTGGCCAGAGTACTAGAAGTGTTTTAGGTACCTCACGACTCGAAACGTCATTGAGACTCTACATGATAGGCGTCTCACTTTGACCCGTTTGCCGACTCACTTGGGGTCATAAGGCGTCGGGATTGGGTGAGACCCCGATGCATGTAGGAGTCGATGCATCGTTGTCGAGGATTCACCGCTCGCAGACATGCGTGGATATACTATGCTATCTGAGGGGATAATAGTGTATAAATCTTTGGCCAGAGTACTAGAAGTGTTTTAGGTAAATGTGTTTACCTAGTTACACTCGCGATGTCACTATTCGATCTCCAAGATGTATGCATAGCTATCGGATCTATAGCGACTCTCGATTTACCAATGATCGTTGATCTGATCGGGATATATGGATTGAAAGGACCGTACTGTACGCTAACCACGACCAACTGGTTCTTACAGGCACTATCAGTGATACCTAGGGGATCATGGGGCGATGTTGCTAGATGCTTTACCATGATCCGATGGGCAAGTTCGGAATTGTGATTCCGGAGCCGCAATGGTTGTGGGCCCACGGCTAGCTGTATCCCTGAACCATTGAGGGTCACACAAGTACTGGATTCGAGATTCCTGCACGAATACTCAGCTCAATGTGTTGAGCATACGAAGAGGATTTTGGGGAGTGCGACTTCCTAAAAATCAACAGGGGTCAAACCGGGGTTTCCCGCTGTTGAGGGGCAAAACGGTCATTTTGCACTGGGGTTCTAAAAAATGGTTTTTCAGATCATAGCATTCAGTTTTGGAAACTGAGTCGATCGGTCCGATCTGATCGGCGATCGGAGTTGCGATGAAGTCTCGGTGATGGGGCTGAACTGAATGTTCACTCGTTGGACCCGGGCCCGTTGGGCCGGTCCAAGTCATCATTAAGTCTATTTAATTAAGACTAACCTAGACTTCATAATAACTCACTCTCATAAACCCTAAACCTAAATATAGCCGCCCCCTCTCTTCATCTACCTCACGCCGCCGCCGCTCGCCGGACTTGTTCCGGCTAGTTTTTCGAGGAGAATTCGTTGGCGATAAAATCCTTCAGCCTTCTAGTGCAGGCTGATTGGAGGGAGATCGATTCCGGTCGTGGACCTGATTGACGGATCTACCTCCACCTACCGTGAAGAGCCGGCGTTCTTGTAATTCCGGTTGGAGCCAGGCACAAGTGCCAGCAAGGTATTCTTTTGAAACACCCTATGAATGTCATAGATTTGAATTGTTACTCGTATTGATCGTCTCCCGGCACATGTTTTTCTGTTCTTCCGCTGCCTCGCCGGGGGGCGCGATCCGGATCCCAACACTTCAATCTCCGCTCTGCGGTGTACTCCAAAGTATCGAACAAGTCGTCCATATGCTCCAACCAGCCTTCAGCCGAAAGACCACCCTCGGCGCCAGTGAACATAGGGGGATTCGTTCTCTGGAACCTAGCCAAGACTAGCTCCATCTCGCCTATCTATCTCGTCACATCCTCCACCTCTGCCTATCTCTCTCTACGACGCAAAGGTACATTCTGCTGAACATCCTCGTCGCTAGCCGAGGCTCTAGACTCCTCAGCGGTACGTCTAGCAGTCCTACCTCTACCTCTCCTGGGCGGCATATCTAAAAGACACTCAGGGTAAGGACTAACAACAGATAATCACAGAGGCATGTAAAATAATCACATAAACCACAGAGTCAATCAAAATCAAATCTAAACTCTGTGCCTAGACTCGAGTGTGATAGAAAAGAAATGAGCTTATCCCAGTTTAAGCTCTGATACCAAAAATGTCAGGCCTGGTGCTAATCAACAAGATTAACAACACAATCAAACACATAATCAAGGAAGCATAAAATATGGCCTAAAAATTTTTCAAATGTTTGGACCTGAACAATATAACATTCATTCAAAATATCTATACTCAAAATAGGATTTACTCAAAATCCAACAACCATGCAACTCAAAATCAATCCCCAAACATACATAAAAACGTAGGACATCCCCTGGTTCAATACATAAATAAATTCACTGGGACTCTATAAAAACGGGGATCGACCAGCTGGCACGCCACTCTGTCCAGCCTGGTTACCTGATAAACCTGCAATGGGCAACACAGACCCAAGCAACACAAAACCAGAAAAAGAATACGAGGTCAAACCTCAGTACGAAGAGCACTAAGACAACAACAAATCATAAACATGCAGTATTCTAAGTCATGAAATGCATGAGGGCTGTCAAAGAATCGGTCATCTAGGCCAACGAGTCAGCTGGCAAATCAGGTGAGCCTCTATACCACGCACAACCAATCAGCCGGTGGAAATCATCAGTCCGTGATATTCAGAGCTGGTCACTCAATTACCCATCACAGCTCAGTGATATTCAGACACGACAAATCAGTCGTTCACCACTCCGATGATAGCATTGTGCCTTTCAGGCGCGACACCTCTGCTGGCCGGTCACAATGTGGCTCTCAATCGGTAATCAATCAAATCTCAGGTTCAAGATGTATGCATGAATGCCATGAAATTCAAATCTGATTTCAACATGCATAACTTACGTAAATAGAACACATATATACATCAGACAATGAGCCACATCTGTTCACGTAAAGCACAGAATTCACAGAATACAGTTCATGCCTCAAAATACTAACACGCTTATGCACAAAGCTGTTAACAGAAGCTCAATTCGTATCTCAAATCTTAGATTCTACCTCAACAGATCTCACCAGGGCACGGAAACCTCAGCCTGCTCAAGTCTGCTTCCTCGCTGGTCTCGACAACCACAGCAGGAATTGCCTGGGGAGCTCAAATCCAGAAGCTCAGAAGAACTAAAGAACTCTCGGGTTCACTGTTGCTAAAATCTTCGAACACTGTAAATCCTTCGCGCTCCTTCTACACGTCGACTCAGGTCTCATAACTAGTAGCAATCAAAAGAGCTAAGGGATACGAGTTCAGCGCCACCCACATTGCTCCAAACAGCGGAGGAAATCGATGGCAAATCGGAGAAATTATGCTCGATGAGCAGTAACTATCGAGGGTTTCACAGGGGAAGACAATAGGGAAATTGCGGGTTCGAAAATACGCTAAGTGTTAATCAACACTTGTATTTAAATCCTCGAATCGAAGTCTACAGTGAAAGTCAACACCGACATAATCAGATCTCAGCATCAGATCCTAGCGCTAAGGCACAAGTCCTCGAATCTGTTTCCAGCGTTAACCCAAATATGAGTTCTCAACGCTAACGCTAAACACAAGCGTAACTAATCAAAATGACGACGCACTGCCTCACATCTGAAATAGATCCCAGCGTTCATATCAGCTCACGCTCACTCGGACCTGAATAACGCTAACTACACCAGTCAACCCAGCAACGTTGACTAACACGTGTCCTCTCCTTGTTGACTATCACACTAGCGTTCACCCGCTAAGAGATTCCTCTCGCTAGCTTCACATCTGAATACTCACATCTGTTTCCTCAGATATGAGACTCAAGGATACCTCAAATCCGAATTCTTCCAGAATTCAGCTCCCGATAGAAAACGAAGCAGAACAACTCCAAATATTCGACGCAGATTTCACCCGATAGGAACCAGCGATTCAAAGTTTAACAGCTCTTTGTCAAATCTGAAAAATCACCAACCAGATTCGACAAAAATTCTCAAATCTGAAATTCGATGATAACGCCTGCCATGACTAGCCCTTAACCAAATCCGATTAATCACTAATAATCGAATCTCAATCCTCACACCAAATAAATTGATCAACAAAACAGAAGTGACTATATCATCGAGAGTTTGGGAGCTACCCGTGCCGTCTCAATGAAATAACTGAGGTATGCTAACTCAATACCACCAACCATATTAACCACGACATCGAGATTTCGGGAGCTATCTGGTCCGTCTCAATGCGTGTATCTTTAGTGTGCTACACAATACACCACTCCACGAGGCTACAAAATAGTCTCAGAAAGTCAACTCAAAGTAGCCAAAAGAAATCAAGCCTCAACATGAACATATCATTATTTTTTAAACCGGACCGGATCGGTCAGCTTGACCAGTCGTTGGTCCGATCCAAATCAAGTAATGAACCCGGTTTACCAGTTTGACCGGTCAAACCAACCACAAATCGATTGAATCGGTTCAACCGATTCTCAAATTTTTTTATCGTTTTGAAAAAAAATCATTTTCTTATTATTTTAAAATGTAAACTAATATTTGTTTATATATTTACATAATTACTAAGAATTTGAACAAATAAATCTTTTTCTATTTATATTGTTATATTTTTAAAATTTTAAAACATATTATTCATTATATTATATTGATATTTTATTACTAAAAAATATTCCGGTTCAATCGTTCGATTTAACTGTTTGGACCATTTTTAAAAGTTAGATCGGTTTGGTTATCAGTCAGGTTATGAAAATATTGGAATATATATGCTCAATGCCATGGTATAAAATATATCCACATAATCATCAAATATAAGCAGTAATAGTACGTAGCATTCAAGAATATAAAACATATTTCAACCTCAATAAAAGTTGTAAGTACGCGTTCAATCTGTATCTTGAAGTATTTGATCAAATACCTGAATACAACGCAGGGGTCGAAGAAGATACAAACACTGGCAGCAATTATGGTGGCAACGTCGATGGTGATGGAAACTGACGACGGCGACGGAACAGTGACAGTGGTGAACTAGTGCCGACACAAAGTCAACAGCGGCGGGGCTCCGACGATCGGAAAAATTTCAAAAAATATCGAAACATCAAAAAATTCATTGGGAATGGCTAGGAACATCCTACAACCCAAAATAATCCAAACCAAGCTTCAATTTCTTGAAAATTAAATAAAATGGGTCTGCTCTTGTAGGAAATGGTCGGAAACCTCAAATGTTCATAACTTGCTCAAATCATCACCAAAATTAGCGATTCTTATCTTAAAATGAATCCAAGGGGAAGATACAACTTACAACAAACGGAGACCAAAATGGAGGTGGCAATTGATGAAAAATCGTGCACCTTCCTCATTAACGATCTCTCTCCTCTGGTCATCTCAAGACGTGAGATTGGTTGACAAATGACATACTTGAAGAGACAAATACAACGGTACCAATCGTGATCGGATCGGAGTATTTTATCTCTGGAAATTGTGAAAAGAAGTCGGCAGCTTGTGTGTGTGCATTTTCATGTGTAATGTGTGTTTGGGTCCTTATTTACATTGTCAACTCCCAAAAATTAACTTTGGTAAAAAAAATCCCGGTTTTGTGCAATTCCAGCTCTTTGTTGCATTTTTACTATAATATATATTTTATGTCATCTCATACCCGGACTCCAAAAAATACAAATCTTAGCACGAAATCCCATACTTTGTAATAATTATTTATTTGGCTTAATTATTTTATTCGCACTTTAAAAATAATTAAACATGAACTCTAGCCAATTAATCGGATAATTAATATCGGGTCCTCACATTTCTGTCCCACTAAAAAAAATTGTCCTCTAAATCTATGATAGGATCAATATGGTACGAAAACAGGCCTAGGAGTTCATAAGGGGGGGGGGGGTTTAATGAACTCCTTGGTATTTTTAAATTTTCGAAACCGTTTAAAACTATTTTTACAAGCACCGCTTAACTTAAGTCCGAGTTACCAGACTTAAGATATCTCAGTTTAATGGCTGATCTCTTGGCTAACAAACATGTGCGGAATAAAGCCAATTGTTCAGTGAACAGTGTAACAAGTAAGTATGTGCGTAATGTAAAGGTTAAGGGACATAGTTTGTTTCTGGAAGTTCGGATATAAATATCCTACGTCTCCCCTTCTTCCTTTTCAGGAAGGTTTCACTAGAAGATTTGATGCGTGCAGGCCTTATACAAACACCCGATCACCGAGCCTCGCTCAAGGTGAACTCCTAGCAACTCCACAAACAATCACGCAGACGCAGCTGCTGGTTTTACAACACTTAGAATGATATTTTTCAAACGGCTTTTTAGACAGCGCGTTTGTTACAGACTCAACAATGAATACAACGATGGAATACAAATCTATTGAGTACTGTAAATTTTCTATGAAGGCTTGTTTGAAAGTTCTTCGAGTTGTGAGTTTTTTGATAATAGCTTCAAATTGCAAAGCACTCAGAAAATTGGCAGAGTGACGGCAAGAGGTTGAGAGCCAAAAGTTGTTCTTCAATTCAAACTCCTGCTATTTAAAGTCTTCGTTCACAACGGTCGATTAACTCTGTAAAGGAAAATGTAATCCCTTTTTGAAATCTGTTGATTTGTAACCGTATACTCTGCTCCACCAAATGGTAAATTGCACATCGTCAGAACCAGATTGTCGTTTTCCATATTTGTGCAATCACCGTATAACAACCTCTGTAAATATGTACTATTTACCCAAAATAGTACCGATCTTGTCTTCTTAATTCCAGGAGATTCTGTTATGGCCATCGATCTTTTCCAAATTGAGTATATGATCGAATTTGAATCAATTCATTGTTTGTACACCAGCTGATGACTTGAACATCTGAAAGTATGCACCAGCTGATAGCTTCAACTCCTGAAAATATGCACCAGCTGATTGCTTGAAATATCTCCCTTTATGACGTAACGGCTGATTACAACGCCTGAACACTTCATCACCTGATTTGTCCAACAGCTGAAATAACAACGGCTGATATACCAACGGCTGATATACCAACAGCTGATATACCAGTAGATGATTATATGCAAAACCCATCGGCTGAATCTTAGCGCTAATACAATACGCTGTCGTTTCAACTTATCCAAACGCTGTCGTTTTGACTTATCCAAATGCTGTCATTTTGCAATCTTCAATGAAATACGCTAACACTCAATTACTTGTGTATGAAACTAAAACAACTGCTGATTACGAACCAAAACCTGAATTTATTCCAACGGCTGATTGAATACCAAAAGCTAATCGTAGAATTCCAACGGCTGATCCAGTACCAGAAACTGATAACCTGTAATAATTCAACCTCTGAAATAATCCCGAATATCAACATCTGATATGTAGCATCTGAAAATCTCAACGCAACGTCTGAATACTTCTTCTTAACAACCATCAGCTGAATTTCAACCCGTCGACTGAATTATGCTATGTTCCAAATACGTAGTTGATATCATCGTCTGTCTTTCCAGATCTCAGCTTAACTTCAGTACTTATATTATTTTGTTATCACCAAAACTTAATAAATTTTATCCTAACAATTTCCCCCTTTTTGGTGATGACAAAACTTAGCAGTCGAGATATATGAATAGGAAAAAATAAATTGCACAAGGACTGATGAAATTCAAACTTTCATTACTGAAGAACTGTACATAAGATTTGTACAAAGAATCAACAACCATTCTATCCTAGCCAATCATCAAACGACCTTCTGAACTGTCCACCACCACTGCTAGGATATCTTTTCTTGGAATGTCCTCTACTCCTATTACCACCACTGCCTCGACCTTCTCTGCTCAAGCTGCCACTAAATCTTTCCACAATATCTGTTGTTCTAGCACCACTACCACCACATGTATTCCCACTGCCTCTGTTTTGATCATCAGGAGGTGGTTGAGGGCGGCTGCTACTCACTTCACCCTTTTTGTCATTACCACCATGGTTGATATAAGCAATAAGTTCGCTCAGTTGGTCGGTAATGTGATTGAGGGTTTCCTGTGCCTGAGCACTAAATTCTAATAAATCATTGCGAGTAGCGGCCACCTGCTCATCCAAAGAAGTAACTTTGGCATTAAGTGCTCTAAATTCCTTTCGAAAATCCATTGAATCAGCAGTGACAGCCGCACTGTGAGCCAGAAAACCTTTTCTAAACTCATTGAAACGAAGGGTCTGGACATCATCGAGAGTTCGGCCATCTTTTCGAACATTTTGAATCAACTTTCGAAGGTCTTCTCCTTGTTGTAGCAGAGCGTCCCGAAGGCCCTTGTCAAGCGTGTTCAGCCTGGATAATACATCGTTGTGAGAATCACCAATATGCATGATATCCTCTGACTGAGAATCAAGGCGCTGCCATAAAAGGGTTCTGAGATCATCAAGATAAGCAGAAATATTTGTAGCGACAGTCGGTAGCGAAGGCTGATTTGGAGTTGCATCATCTCCCAAAAGAATGTCATTGTCACTAAAGTTCATGGAAGAATCAGCTGTGGTGGTTGGAGAGGCTAATCGCTGATCGATGTCCATCTGGTTATCCTCATCCTCAACAACTGAACTGAATGCTAACTGTACATTTTGACTGGCTACTGAAACAAAGGATCTCTGTACATCGCGCAACGCTGTCCTCTCAAAAACGATAGACGAAACAAAACTGCGAATGTCTGTGATACTTAACCCAGTGAATAAGCTGTTCTGAACAAAAACTGTGCAAAACTGAGATAATCTGAGAGAGACAATAGTCGACTGTCGAGAGACAAAACAAGAAAACGGCTCAACAATCTCAAGAGATCAACAAAAGTTAACTGAACCTACTGGTAGCAATCTCTCGGAAACAAAGAATTCACCAACCGCTAAACACACACCAGCCCATCTCTTCTTCATCAACTTGAAAAATGTACTGACTGCTGGAAGAGTGTCTTCATAAGACAGTTGCCGTGGAATTTCATTATGTACAATCGGCTTAGGGATCTTCACCCAGTGATCACTGCATGGTTCAACAACCCAAACTCCATCAACGAGAATCATAGTTTTAATCCAGCACTTAGATGGAGTGTTGGTGTTGGTTCTGGCTATGAAGGCACCACGATCACGTGGGCGCCCTTCAAAAAACTTCGAGCAGAACGTATTCTTCCACATAAGACCGTGTGCTTTTTCCTGTTCCTTCAATTCTTCCAACACAAAGGAATGAATATCTGATAACTTATCCAAAACTTTTAGGTCAACGGCAGGTGCACCATCACCGGGGGTAAAATTTATTTTCCTGGCCTCCAAGAATTTTCTAATCAACAGTTCTCTGTACTTGGTTAAAATGTACATCCTCCTGTTGAGGGCTACTCTTGTCGACTCTGCTTCTCCCCACGATAAAATGAGTTCCTCCTTAGCAGAAATGTCTTCCACTTTCAAACTGGCTAGTTTCTTAAAGCTAAACGAATTAAAGAATCTGTCAACATCATCTATAATCTTTGCCCGCAACTGTACAAGGCACTCAATGTCTGCAAGAATCAACAAAACTTGTTCCTCCAACGGATTGACCTTGACTGGGTCTTTCTCATGAAGAGGCTTCTTCCCCTTTTCCTCGGTTTGATCTTAGGAAGACTGGACAGGTACCAGGTCCTTTCATCAACTTTTGGAATTTTGATGTCCTTCCCCAAAGTAATCTTAGTTATTTCCACTGTTAGAGTAGATGCCCAACTAGCCAACTTGTGACGTGTGGGTTTATAGACTCTTGTATGAAACAATCTTTATATATGATATTCGCATTTATTTATATGGCATTCTTTACTTTCGTTATGTGTGTAATGATTAATAATTGCGTTGAGTAAAGACCTAGGATACACTAAAGTGTATGTTAGATGTGATAGTGGGTATGACGGCTATCATGAAACACATCTAATAGTCACTGTGTATTCTGAACATGTTCCTAGTCGATTGAGCCGTCAAAATGAGGATAAGGCCGCCCGAGTTCGAGACTAGTATCTGCGATGCTAAGTACCATGTTTCATTGGTAGGGAACATTGTGATGTTCTGAGCATGAAGATAGATAGTGACCTGGTGATCTATCGAACTACCCTCCTTCGGACTTTCCAAGTGGTTACCATTTGTCGAGTGGATAAGTCCGAGGTCTTGGTTGTACTGATTAGTCATCACGACTCGAAACGTCATTGAGACTCTATATGATAGGCATCACACTTTGACTCGTTTGCCGACTCACTTGGGATCATTAGGCGGCGGGATTGGGTGAGACCCCGATGCATGTAGGAGTCGATGCTTTGTTGTCGAGGATTCACCGCTCGCTTACATGCGTGGATATCCTATGCTATCTGAGGGGATAATAGTGTATAAATCTCTGGCCAGAGTACTAGAAGTGTTTTAGGTAAATGGGTTTACCTAGTTACACTCGCGATGTCACTATTCGATCTCCAAGATGTACGCATAGCTATCGGATCTATA
>KV010654.1:14650-82656 GCA_001598015.1 Dorcoceras hygrometricum | reverse complement strand
GCTGTCGTTTCAACTTATCCAAACGCTGTCGTTTTGACTTATCCAAATGCTGTAGTTTTTCAATCTTCAACGAAATACGCTAACACTCAATTACTTGTGTCTGAAACTAAAACAACTACTGATTACTAACCAACAGCTGAATTTATTCCAACGGCTGATTGAATACCAAAAGCTAATCGTAGAATTACAACGGCTGATCCAGTACCAGGAACTGATAATCTGTAATAATTCAACCTCTGAAATAATCCCAAATATCAACATCTGATATCTAGCATCTGAAAATCTCAACGCAACATCTGAATACTTCTTCTTAACAACCATCAGCTGAATTTCAACCCGTCGACTGAATTATGCTATGTTCCAACTACGTAGTTGATATCAGCGTCAGTCTTTCCAGATCTTAGCTTAACTTCAGTACTTATATTATTTTGTTATCACCAAAACTTAATTAATTTTATCCTAACAATCTAACACAACTATGATACACAAAAAAGTGGTATAAGATTTTGCTACTGAGTTACATAGGAAAACCAGAGATAAGGAGTAATTTGTTACATGCTCAAACAAACTATTCTTGTCGTGTCTTGCCTCCAACTCTCAGATAGCTTCTTCTCTCTGAAGTCTGCTCCATTGAACAATAACCAAAGGAATCATCTTGTTCCTGAGTTGTTTCTCCTTCCTATCCAAGATCTGGACTGGATACTCAACATAGCTCAAGGTATTATCTAAGTCCACCTCATCGACCCTCAAAACATGGGATGGATCTTGATCATACTTCCACAACATGGATACATGAAACATATCATGCATCACTGACACTAAGACGGAAAGAATAAACGTAAGCCAACGTGCCAATCCTCTCAAAAATCTCTTACAGTCCGACGTAGCGAGGAGCCAATTTTACCTTGAGTCCAAATCTCATAGTGCTTCTAAATGGAGAAACTTTCAGGAATACTAGATCAACAACATGAAATTCTAAAGGTCTACACCTTTTATTAGCATAATTTGCTTGGCGATCCTGAGCAACCTTCATCTTTCCCCTCTGCACAAACGTAGGTGTAGACAACTGTCTTTCCCAAACTTCTTCCCAGCATAACGTGTAGGACCGAGCGTCTGTCGCTTTACCAAAAGCTATAGATTATGGTAACGGTACAATTCCAATCTTTTAAACCGTATAGCAACACAAGCGCCACAGTTCGATCTCTCTACCTAGCAGAGGCAATTATTGCACATCAACAATCCCCCTCCCAATAATTGCACTCCTTGCAATAAATGGGAATCAAAACCGTGACCTTGGCTCTTATACAAATTGTAGGACCGAGCGCCTGCCGCATTACCAAAAGCTGTAGCTGGTGGTAACGGTGCAACTCCTGTGAGACCTGAATTGTATAAGAGATTTATTTGTTGGAATGTTTCGGTTTTTAGAGATTTCTGGTGATTTAGATATCTGTTTGTAAGTTTGGTTGGATTTTTCGGGTCTGAAATAGCATTTGGAGCAATTCTGGAAGTCTTCTTATTTTTGGTTTTTGTGTGAAAGCTAGTTTTTGGGTAAAAGCTGGTCGAATTTGTGGAATCCAGTCGTAGCGTGTTTTGGCAACGTGAGATTCCAAAACGTCGTTATTTGGAGAGATCTGGTAGCGCTTGAAATACCAGTCGCTGGTTTAGTGTATTTGTATCGAGTTGGATAAGATGTCGTTTGAATAAGTTGGGACGACGTCGTTTTGGTGTAGCGCTAGTGTGAGATCTGATCACGTGTGTGAGTACCTGCTGGTTGTTGAGTCGAAACAGATGTCAACGCAGTTCAACATCACTGTAGCGCGAGAAGGAAACATCGTCGTTTGGATGTTGCGGCTGGTTGTCCAGCTGCGAGAGATTTGTTAGCTACTGTAGCTTGCAGCTGGTATTGCGCGAGAGCTAGCGACTGGATGACGTAGGTTATGCGACGCCGTTTTATTAAGTTGGAACGCAGTGTTTTGATGCAACGTCTGGTATCAGCTTTTGCATGTTAGATAATCCAGCTTTTGGATTTGAGAACCAGCCGATGGTTTTAATCGACCAGCTGGTGGCAGATTTGATGACGTGTGCGGCGCGACGTCGTTTTGTTAAGTCGCTGCGACATCGTTTTGATTTGCGTTGCTTGAGAATTCAGAAGTTGGTTCTTTGCATCTGCTGGTTTGTTGGTACCTGCTGGTTTAGTCGGTGGATGTTTCTAACCAGCTTGTGCGAGATTTATATAAGAAAGACTTGGTCTTTGATTTGAGATATCAGATACCATACTTAGAATATTTTCCCCGATTGTGTTCTTCGCTTCGAACCCTAGATTACTGTTCACAATAGCTTTTCTCCGGCAATTCCCATCGTTTCCGACCGTTGTTTGGTACGTTCGAGGTAGCGTTGGACTTCTCTTGCAAAGCTCTATCATTCCATATCACTTTTGGAGGCTGTGGTTGGATAGTTGAGGAACACGAAGTTGCTGCCCATTTGTGCGTTTTGTAGTGCAGGTAGAACTTCTTTCCCTTGTGATGAGATCTTGTTTCTAGCCTTGGTTTAAGCTTCCAGTAAGTTGTTTTGGTAGTAATTGAGTTGGTTGAGCGTGGCTCCCAGCCGTGAGCTTCTGTAATTGGCCGTGAGTTTCTGTGCAGCTTTTGAGATCTGTGTGTTGTGTATTTAGCAGGTTTCTATCCAGATCTCTCGGGCCTGTTTTGTAGTAATTGTTGCACAAAAGTATAAGGTACGGATCTGAGCTTGATGTAGCTTGGGATTGGTGTGAGATATTATGCGTGGCTGCTGGGATGTTTGGGTTAACCTATCTGTGTATTGCTTGCTGAGCATTGGGGTTTATGCTAGCTGTTTCATGTGAATTGCATACACGCATTTGTTCAAGCATATTTCAGATCCCTTGTGTATCGTATTTTGCAGCCTTGTATCTTGTATTGCTGTTGTTGATTCTTACCAGGATGCGAGGGAGAGCGGCAATACCGCACTCTCATCTCCCTATTGGGATCGTTAGCCACCATGCACCGAGTGGTTAACTACCACAGTTCATGGGCGAGGCAACGGCAGGTTGAGTTGTTTGATGCATCTGGTAT
Source organism: Dorcoceras hygrometricum (assembly GCA_001598015.1). Lineage (NCBI taxonomy): Eukaryota > Viridiplantae > Streptophyta > Magnoliopsida > Lamiales > Gesneriaceae > Dorcoceras > Dorcoceras hygrometricum. Next base: position 79,567 of record KV010654.1, on the reverse strand, counting down.
TTGGGTGTTGTGTCACGGCTAGTGGCTCATTACCATACTGTGAACACACCCCGTGGCCACTGTTGTTGCAGATTCTTGGAGCTGTGCTTGAGTTCCTTAGCTCCCTCGTTGGTTGAGCCTTTCGTTGTTATCCGGTGTGTCATGCATAGCATCTACGTTTTATCTTATGCATTCTTTTAGCTATATCCGTTGCTCTCCGTACTGGGGTTTGACCCCATGTCCCTCTGGGGCTTGGTTTGTTTCCTTGTTTGTTTTGTTTTTAGGGAACCCATGTTTTACAGCTGGTCGTGGTTATAACCCAACTGGTGGTGCCCCAGGAGGTGGTTAGCGTGTCCCAGTTGCGTATAGAATATTTATATATATGTATCAGTTAGCCAGGGGGATGCCCTACGCTTCATTGTTGTATCCAGTAGTTGGAGTCTGATACATGTTTTGATTGGTGTATGCTATACTGTTGGTTGTTTTTATAAACTGGGATATATTTTGAGTATCGCTTTATTTTAAATTATATCGTTTTAAACCGTCAGACCAAAAGCAAAAATTTTACTGTTTTTATAAACTGGGATATATTTTGAGTATCGCTTTATTTTAAATTATATCGTTTTAAACCGTCAGACCAAAAGCAAAAATTTTACCTGCTTTTTGATAGCTTCCGCATGTGTTTGTATGATTTTACTCTGTTTAGAGCACGAGGCCTGACATTTTTGGATCAGAGCTTAAGCTGGGATAAGCTCAATTTCTTTGATCACACTCGAGTCTAGGCACAGTGTTGTGTGTCACGTGTGCTTGACTATGTGACTACGTGCTGCATATTTCTGTGCTATATGCTATCTATGCCATATCTGTTCTATTTTTCTTGATCTTGTTGAGTGTTTTCGTAGATGCCGTCTAGACGTCGTGGTAGAGGTAGGGGGCAGTTTGAGGAATCAGCAGGACAGAACGAGGATAGGCGTAGTGCTCGCAGTCATACTCGTGTTAGTGATGAGGAGGATGAAGTTGGTGACTTGCCTCCCCCGGTGGATAGGATGGATGTGGTGATCGCTCGGTTTCAGAGGATGAACCCTCCAGTTTTCAATTGTGATGAGTCCAGTGAGGATGCGGACTCGTGGCTCCGGAACTTCATCGTTCTTTTCGATCGATGTCAGTATGATGATGAGCTCCGTTTGAGTTTAGTGATTCTACTGCTGAGGAAGGCCTCAGAGCGCTAGTGGCGAGGCGCTTCGAGTACCTTGTTAGAGACCGATGTTGGGATCTCTTGGAGCAGTTTTTGTGAGACCTTCCGGCAGGAGTATGTACCCGAGTCTTATGTAAACGCCTGGGAGCGGGAGTTCGACCATCTGGAGCAGGGTTCCATGACTCTTCGGGAGTACGCTAGGAAGTTCTCTTCTCTGTTGGCGTACGTCCCCCATGTTTCTGGCCGGGAGAGGGCCAAGCGGACTCGATTTCTTGAGGGCTTGAATGAAGAGTTGTATCAGATGATTTTGACTAGTAAGCCCAAGACTTACTCTGAAGCTGTGGACAGTGCCATTGACATTGAGGAAGGTTTGCGCAGCCGTCGTGCTCATCGGCAACAGGCACCGCATGGTGGTCGTCCTGCTATTCAGGGAGCGCAGTCTTCTCAGTCCTCCCAGTCAGCATATCAGCCCCAGCAGCAGCAGCCACAGGTGGCGCAGCAGTCTGGCCGTCAGAGGTTTCGACCCCGAGGTCAGCAGTTCAAGAAGAAGTCGGGTTCTGGCTCTTATGGTTCGGGCAGCTCGAGTAGTAGTGGTTCTCGGGCTGAGTTTTGCGTCTTTTGCGGTGGAAAGCATCCGTCCACGTACTGTGTTGGTGTGCAGGGTTTCTGCAACCTTTGTGGTCAGTACGGGCATTTTGCGAGAGTGTGTCCGTTAGCTGGATCACAGCAGACCGCGGCCCAGCCTCAGGGTCGTGGAGGTCAGTCTAGGGGCCGTTCTCAGCAGTTTCAGCAGCCCCGTTTGGGTGAGACTCAGTTTAGGCCGTTTCAGCAGCCTGGCCCTTCACGCTTTAGGCAGTCGTCTCAGCCTTTCTTCTCAGGGCCCCAGCATGCTCACGTTAACGCCATTACGAGGGAGCAGGCCGAGGAGACACCGAGCCGAGTGATTGGAGGTACATGTCTTGTCTTTGACTTTCCTGCTCGTGTGTTGTTTGACACCGGTGCATCGCATTCGTTTATTTCTGATTCGTTTGTTGTTGAGCATGGTCTGTGTACCATTCCTTTGCGCGATGCCATTTCTGTTTCTACCCCTGGTGGTGTGAGCCTGTTCTCCCAGGAGGTTTTGTTGGATGGAGTGTTGCGTTTTGGTGAGCATGTCCTTTTAGCAAACTTGATCTGTTTGATGCTTTGGGATATCGATTGCATAGTTGGGATGGATGTGATGTCCAACTATAGGGCCTCCGTGGACTGCTTCCATGGGATTGTGCGTTTTAGGCCTATGTCTGGCGAGAAGTGGGACTTCTACGGCCAGGATTCTAGATCGAAGATCCCGTTGGTCTCAGCGATGGAGATGTTTAGCTTGTTGTCTTTGGGGAATGCGGGCTTTATGATTTACGCTTTGGATGCGTCTTCTTCTTCCCACGTTCAGCTTAGTGACGTTCCCGTGGTGCGACATTTCTCGGATGTGTTCCCGGAAGAGATTCCTGGTTTTCCTCCGAGGCGGGAGATCGACTTCAGCATAGAGCTGGTGCCTGGCACAGCTCCTATTTCACGTGCTCCTTATCGTCTGGCGCCTGCGGAGTTTAGAGAACTCAAGGTGCAGTTAGATGATTTGCTGGAGAAAGGTTTTATTCGTCCTAGTAGGTCACCGTTGGGAGCGCCCATACTATTTGTGAAGAAGAAGGATGGCTCAATGCGGATGTGCATTGATTTTCGCCAGTTGAATAAAGCCACTGTCAAGAACAAGTACCCGTTGCCGAGAATCGATGATCTGTTTGATCAGTTGCAAGGTTCTGCGGTGTATTCAAAGATTGATCTTCGTTCCGGGTACCATCAGCTGAGAGTGAGAGATCAGGATGTCGCGAAGACTGCATTTCGTACGAGGTACGTACATTTTGAGTTTTTGGTGATGCCGTTTGGTTTGACCAACGCGCCTACAGTCTTTATGGATTTGATGAACCGAGTTTTTCGCGAATTTATCGATCAGTTTGTGATCGTGTTCATCGACGACATCTTAGTCTATTCGAAGACTCCTTTGGAGCACAAGGAGCATTTGCGGATTGTCCTTTAGACGCTAAGAGACCAGCAGTTGTATGAAAAGTTCTCCAAGTGTGAGTTCTGGTTGGATCGCGTAGTATTCTTGGGACATGTGATTTCAGCCGAGGGGATTTCGGAGGATCCTAGCAAGGTTGATGCCGTTCTGAACTGGGAGCATCCCAGGAATGTTTCCGAGATTCGCAGTTTCTTGGGTCTGGCTGGCTATTATCGTCGCTTCATTGAGGGATTCTCAAGTATAGCAAAGCCGATGACTCAATTAACGCAGAAGGACAAGAGATTTGTATGGACTGAGCAGTGCGAGAATGCTTTTCAACTGCTCAAGGAAAAGTTGACTACTGCGCCTGTGTTGGCTCTGCCGTCCGGTTCAGGTGGTTTTGTTGTTTGTTCTGACGCTTCGCTCAATGGATTGGGTTGTGTGTTGATGCAAAATGGTCGAGTCATTGTCCGGTTCAGGTGGTTTTGTTGTTTGTTCTGACGCTTCGCTCAATGGATTGGGTTGTGTGTTGATGCAAAATGGTCGAGTCATTGCGTATGCCTCGCGGCAGTTGAAACCGCATGAGACTCGTTACCCCGTCCATGATTTGGAGTTAGCAGTGGTGGTCTTTGCGTTGAAGATCTGGCGTCACTACCTGTACGGTGAGCAGTTTGTGGTGTACTCCGACCACAAGAGTTTGCAGTATCTGTTTTGGTAGCCTGACCTGAACATGAGACAGCGTCGGTGGATGGAGCTGTAAAGGATTTCGATTGTGAGATTAAGTACCAGCCTGGAAAGTCGAACGTGGTGGCCGATGCTTTGAGCAGGAAGGCTAGTGAGATGCTTGCGTCGTTGTACATCTCTAAGGATCAGGAGCATCTTAACACTACGGGTTGGAGATTTTACCCGGCTGAGGATTATGTGGTGGTTTCTTCTTTCCAAGTGGAGCCACATATTGTTTCTACCATTCGAGCAGCTCAAAGGACTGATCCGTCTATCCACGAGTTGAAGTTGAAGGTCAGGGCTGGCGAGCTTGAGGATTATTCTGTCTCTTCCGATGGTTGTTTGTGTTTCTGGGGCATGTTGGTTGTGCCCAATTTGATTGATTTGAAGGAGGATATCCTTCGGGAAGTGCACTGTAGCAGACATAGTGTTCATCCTGGTGCACGGAAGATGTACCATGCTTTGAAGCCGCACTTTTGTTGGGCTGGCCTAAAGAGCGACGTTGCTGGTTTTGTTGCTCGTTGTTTGAATTATCAGATGGTTAAGGCCGAAAGGATGAGACCTGGTGGTCTGTTGCAGAGTTTGGAAGTGCCCCAATGGAATTGGGAGCACATTGCTATGGATTTTGACGCATCTGCCTCGTTCCAGCAGAGGATGCGATGCTATTTGGGTGGTTGTAGACCGTCTGTCGAAGTCTGTGCATTTTATTCCCTATGGAATGACCTTCTCGTTGAAGAAGATGGCGAAGCTGTACGTTGATTTTGTTGTTAGACTGCATGGTGTGCCTGTTTCGATCGTTTCCGACCGAGATCCGAGGTTTACTTCCAGGTTTTGGAAGAGTTTGCAAACAGCTTTGGGTACCATATTGGCGATGAGCACCACGTATCACCCCCAGACAGATGGAAAATCTGAGCAAACTATCCAGACGTTGGAGGATATGTTGCATGCTGTTTTGTTGGATTTCGGAGGTAGCTGGCAAGACGCGTTGTCTTTGGTTGAGTTTTCGTACAATAACAGCTACCAAGTGACGATTGGTATGGCGCCTTTTGAGGCTTTATATGGCAGAAAGTGCAGATCGCCGGTATGTTGGGAAGAAGTGTGGGAGAAGCAGCTATCTGCCCCTGACTTTGTGCAGCAAATGAAAGATCATGTGGATCTTATTAGACAGCGAATGAAGGCTGCCCAGGATCGCCAAGCCAGTTATGCGAATAAGAGGCGTCGACCTCTTGAGTTTCAGGTTGGTGATCGTGTATTTCTCAAGGTTTCTCCATTTCACAGTGTGATGCGCTTTGGACACAAGGGAAAGTTAGCTCCTCGCTACGTTGCTCCATATGAGATTATTGAGAGGATTGGCCCTTTAGCGTATTGGCTGTTGTTGCCATCAGAATTGTCTTCTCTTCATTACGTCTTTCATGTTTCCATGTTGAGGAAGTATGAGCCAGATCCGTCTCATGTGCTTGGAACTGATGAGGTAGAGCTAGATCAGTCGTTGAGTTATCAAGAATATCCCTTGCAGATCCTTGGCAGAAAAGAGAAACAGTTGAGGAATAAGACCATACCGTTGGTATGGTGCAGTGGAGCAAGCATGGTAGGGAAGAAGCTACTTGGGAGCTTGAAGAAAAGATTGCAGCGCCAGTGACCGCATCTGTTTGAGTAGCTGTTGAGCTAAATTTCCAGTAGTTTGTAGCTTTTGGTTGTATTTCTTCCCTAGTTATTGTTATACGTTTGCTCAGTTATCTTGAACTCTTGGCCTTGTGTTAGGCGAGCTGTTGTTTGATTTCTGCTGTTGTGTTGTTGTGCCAGAATTGTTGTTTGATTTCGGGGACGAAATCCTTTTTAGTGGGGGAGAAATGTGAGACCTGAATTGTATAAGAGATTTATTTGTTGGAATGTTTCGGTTTTTAGAGATTTCTGGTGATTTAGATCTCTGTTTGTAAGTTTGGTTGGCTTTTTCGGGTCTGAAATAGCATTTGGAGAAATTCTGGAAGTCTTCGTATTTTTGGTTTTTGTGTGAAAGCTGGTTTTTGGGTAAAAGCTGGTCGAATTTGTGGAATCCAGTCGTAGCGTGTTTTGGCAACGTGAGATTCCAAAACGCCGTCGTTTGGAGAGATCTGGTAGCGCTTGAAATACCAGTCGCTGGTTTAGTGTATTTGTATCGAGTTGGATACGGTGTCGTTTGAATAAGTTGGGGCGACGTCGTTTTGGTGTAGCGCTAGTGTGAGATCTGATCGCGTGTGTGAGTACCTGCTGGTTGTTCAGTCGAAACAGATGTCAACGCGGGTCAACATCACTGTAGCGCGAGAAGGAAACGTCGTCGTTTGGATGTTGCGGCTGGTTGTCCAGCTGCGAGAGATTTGTTAGCTACTATATCTTGCAGCTGGTATTGCGCGAGAGCTACCGACTGGATGACGTAGGTTATGCGACGCCATTTATTAAGTTGGAACGCAGCGTTTTGATGCAACGTCTGGTATCAGCTTTTGCATGTTAGATAATCCAGCTTTTGAATTTGAGAACCAGCCGATGGTTTTAAGTGACCAGCTGGTGGCAGATTTTATGACGTGTGCGGCGCGACGTCGTTTTGTTAAGTCGCTGCGACATCGTTTTGATTTGCGTTGCTTGCGAATTCAGCAGTTGGTTCTTTGCATCTGCTGGTTTGTCGGTACCTGCTGGTTTAGTCGGTGGATGTTTCTAACCAGCTTGTGCGAGATTTATATAAGAAAGACTTGGTCTTCGATTTGAGATATCAGATACCATACTTAGAATATTTTCCCCGATTGTGTTCTTCGCTTCGAACCCTAGATTACTGTTCACAGTAGCTTTTCTCCGGCAATTCCCATCGTTTCCGGCCGTTGTTTGGTACGTTCGAGGTAGCGTTGGACTCCTCTTGCGAAGCTCTATCATTCCATATCACTTTTGGAGGCTGTGGTTGGCTAGTTGAGGAACGCGAAGTTGCTACCCATTTGTGCGTTTTGTAGTGCAGGTAGAACTTCGTTCCCTTGTGATGAGATCTTGTTTCTAGCCTTGGTTTAAGCTTCCAGTAAGTTGTTTTGGTAGTAATTGAGTTGGTTGAGCGTGGCTCCCAGCCGTGAGCTTCTGTAATTGGCCGTGAGTTTCTGTGCAGCTTTTGAGATCTGTGTGTTGTGTATTTAGCAGGTTGCTATCCAGATCTCTCGGGCCTGTTTTGTAGTAATTGTTGCACAAAAGTATAAGGTACGGATCTGAGCTTGATGTAACTTGGGATTGGCGTGAGATATTATGCGTGGCTGCTGGGATGTTTCGGTGAACCTATCTGTGTATTTCTTGCTGAGCATTGGGGTTTATGCTAGCTGTTTCATGTGAATTGCATACACGCATTTGTTCACGCATATTTCAGATCCCTTGTGTATCGTATTTTGCAGCCTTGTATCTTGTATTGCTGTTGTTGATTCTTACCAGGATGCGAGGGCGAGCGGCAATACCGCACTCTCATCTCCCTGCTGGGATCGTTAGCCACCATGCGCTGAGTGGTTAACTACCACATTTCATGGGCGAGGCAACGGCAGGTTGAGTTGTTTGATGCATCTGGTATTTGGGTGTTGTGTCACGACGAGTGGCTCATTAACACACTGTGAACACACCCCGTGGCCACTGTTGTTGCAGATTCTTGGAGCTGTGCTTGAGTTCCTTAGCTCCCTCGTTGGTTGAGCCTTTCGTTGTTATCCGGTGTCTCATGCGTAGCATCTACATTTTATCTTATGCATTCTTTTAGCTATATCCGTTGCTCTCCGTACTGGGGTTTGACCCCATGTCCCTCTGGGGCTTGGTTTGTTTCCTTGTTTGTGTTGTTTTCAGGGAACCCAGGTTTTACAGCTGGTCGTGGTTATAACCCAGCTGGTGGTGCCCCAGGAGGTGGTTAGCGTGTCCCAGTTGCGTATAGCATATTTATATATATGTATCAGTTAGCCAGGGGGATGCCCTGCGCTTTGTTGTTGTATCCAGTAGTTGGAGTCTGATACATGTTTTGATTGGTGTATGCTATACTGTTGGTTGTTTTTATAAACTGGGATATATTTTGAGTATCACTTTATTTTAAATTATATCGTTTTAAACCGTCAGGCCAAAAGCAAAAATTTTACCCGCTTTTTGATAGCTTCCGCATGTGTTTGTATGATTTTACTCTGTTTAGAGCACGAGGCCTGACAACTCCAATATTTTAAACCGTATAGCAACACATGCGCTATAGTTCGATCGCTCTACCTAACAGGAGCAATTATTGCACCTCAACATAACGGCTATCTTCACTTTCTACCATACAGTGCTTCAGATGATGCCAACTCGATATTCGATTGGAAACTGTTGTTGTATGAGAGTTCCACCAAAGACAAGGTGTAACTTCCGATAATCACTAACCAAATCCCATGCTTTAGTTTTATCATTATTATTATTAGTATTAACCCTATTACTTGATCACTGTTTAAATTATTTAAACTATCTATTGACTAGCTTCTTTTATATTTTATTTTGTTTGATGATGTGAGTCTGGAAAGGAGAAGATGGGAACACCGATGTAAAAATGATGCTTATAAATCGATCATGAAGCTCTTCCTATGTCTTAGAAAATTTATTAAATAGTGGGTAGCACTTTTATTAGTTAATTAACAACTTTTAAACACAAAATTTATATATTCAAAGCAAAATCCTTCCCCATCGTTTCTTTTTCACCTAGCCTCCCCCCTTCACAATAGCTCACACAACGCATCAAAAAAAAATAGAGAGAGAAATAAGATTAGGGCTTGTGGCCGCCACCCCCTTCTTTCATCCCAACCTTCTAGCCTCGGATCTTGATAGAGTTCAGTGTGGTGTGGTGTTCCTGTTGGCGCAGCGGCGGATCCGGATCCCGCTCCCGGGGCACAGCAAAGGAATTTAAAAATTGGAGCCCGGGAACGGTCAATGCACCTATACAATAATCAAAACATTCATAGAATATTTAGAAAAGGTACCTTGATGGCATCTAGGTGCCTGGCTCCGACCAATTCCACGAGGGAATTGGCACTTCAACGGTTGAACGGCTGGATCGATGCCTAATCCAGTCCACGACCAGAATCTCAACTCCTTCGTTGGTTTGCACTATAAAACCGACAAAAATTTCACGGAATCTCCTCGTCGAGATGGTCGGAAAAAATTCCGACGGCGGCGACGGGCGGTGACGACGACAGCGACGGCGAGGGAAGGAGGGTGAGGGGAGGAGTTTGCTGAATAGCTTTTGGTGTTTTTCTTTCTCACTATTGAAAGTGTCTCCTAATTTCCATATTTATAGATTGAGGGATAGAGTTTGATTCGAACAAAACAGTGAACATTCGGTTCAACTCAAACTGTGAACATTCGGTTCAACTCAAATAGTGAACATTCAGTTCAAGTCAAACTGTGAACATTCGTTTCGACTCCCTCGATTGTGGTCTCATCATAATCCCGATCGATTATCAGATATCACCGATGTGCTCAGTTTACAAAACTGATCATTATGATACAAAATCAAATTTTTGGACCACTAAATCTATATATGACATGTTTACTCTCATTAGCTAAATATGAAAGTCCTACTCCCTTAGCTACTTTTAAGAAGTCATACTCCCACTTTGAGTACCATATCCGTACGGGATTTGGGAAACCAGTACTTGTGTGACCCTCAATGGTTCAGGGATACAACTAGCCGTGGACTCACAACATTTGTGACTCCGAAACACATTTTCGGACTTACCCATCGAATCATGGTAAAGCGTCTAGCAACATCGCCCCATGATCCCCTAGGTATCACTGATAGTGCCTGCAAGAACCAGTCGGTCATGGTTAGCGTACAGTACTTTCCTTTCAACTCAAATATCCCGATCAGATCAACGACCATTGGTAAATAGAGAGTCGCTAGAGATCCAATAACCATGCATACATCTTGGAGATCAAATAGTGACATCACATGTGTTACTAGGTAAACACATTTACCTAAAACACATCTAGTATTCTGGCCAGAGATTTGTCACGCTATCATCTCCTCAGATAGCATAGGATATCCATGTACAAGGGCAAGAGGTGAATCCTTGACAACAAAGCATCGACTCCTACATGCATCGGGACCTCACCCAACCCCGCCACCTGACTGACCCCAACTGAGTCGGTAAACGGGTCAAAGTGAGGCACCTATCATGTAGTGTCTCAATGAAGTTTTGAGTAATAAGGACTAATCTGTACGACCAAGATCTCGGACTTAATCCACTCGACAAATGATAACTCACTTGGAAAGTTCGAACGAGGGTATTCGATAGATCACCAGGTCACTATCCATCTGCACTGCTTAGAACATCACTATGTCTCTACCAATGAAACGTTGACAACAAAGCATCGACTCCTACATGCATCGGGACCTCACCCAACCCCGCCACCTGATGACCCCAACTGAGTCGGTAAACGGGTCAAAGTGAGGCACCTATCATGTAGTGTCTCAATGAAGTTTTGAGTAATAAGGACTAATCTGTACGACCAAGATCTCGGACTTAATCCACTCGACAAATGATAATCACTTGGAAAGTTCGAACGAGGGTAGTTCGATAGATCACCAGGTCACTATCCATCTGCATGCTTAGAACATCACTATGTTCTCTACCAATGAAACGTGGTACTGCGCATCGCAGATGCTAGTCTCAAGCTCGAGCGGCCCTTATACTCTTTTGGACGGCCCGATCGACCAGGAAATGTTTAGAATACACAGTGACTATTAGATGTGTTTCATGATGCCATCAAATCCACTATCATATCTAACATACACTATAGTGCATTCAAGGTCTTTATCCAACAATTATAATCATAATAATGAAGATAAAGAATGCCATAAAAAGAATGCGAATTTCATAAATAAAGATCGTTTTACATAGAGTCAACAATAGCCCACACGCCACAAGTTGGCTATTTGGGCACCTACTCTAATAGTTCCGCCGTCTCCTCTACAGCCCCGCATCATCTTGGTAGTGAGTTATACTTTAGAGGCAAATATAAAAGCTCTTTTATGAACCTTTCATTCGGTATATTGCATGTTTGTGTGTGTAACTACATCTTTCAAGTTTTAAATCTTTGTGTTCTATAATTTTCAGATCATATATGTGTATCAATTTGAGTTTATGCATGAGAAACAATTTTGAAATCATTTTTAAGGAAACATGTTAAGCTTTTTGAAGTTGCTGCACCTTTAGGTGTTATTGTTCTGCAAAGGTTTGAATTATGGTGCTGCTAGGACATCTAAGGGCTGTTGCTGCTGCTACTGCTATGGGTTATTCGGGTCTTAATGAGATTCTGAGCCTTAAAACTGAGAGAGAACACCTAGTATTCAGTTTTGGTCTTGTGATTCCTGTATTATGTGTCAAGAGAAGTGCTCCAAGCCGATAGGGAGTGGTGGTTGGATTGGACTCAATTGTGATCTGATATACTGGGCTTGTCGGATGGACTCCGTTCTGATCTGATTGGCCATGCTGGTCGGATTCCGTGCTTATCTGATAGGTCGTGCTGGTCGGATTGGACTCTGTTATATCTGATAGGCCATGATGGCCGGATCGGACTCCGTTCTATCTGATAGTCCATGATGGTCGGATTGGACTCCCTTCTGATCTTATAGGTTGTGCTGGTTTGATTGAACTCTGTTATGATCTGGTAGTCTGTCTATTGTGATTGGAACCCCCTTTGTGTTCCATTCTGTTTTGACCATCCAAATCTGTTTTGATTGTTCCACTCTGATTTGACCATCCCAATCTATTTTGACCTCTCCAGTCTGATTTGACCATCTTTGACCATTCCAAACTGATTTCACCGTCCTAATCTATTTTGACCATTACAGTCTGATTGATCGTCCTAATCTCTTTTGACCGTTCTAGTATGATTTGACCGTTCTAATCTCATTTCACTGTTCCAGTCTTAATTGACCGTTCTGAACTAGTTGATCATCCTAATCCAATTTGACTTTGCTGATCTGATCTCTTGATCCGAACTGCACTTCTAATCTAGCTAGGTCAGGTCCAGGGATCGAGGAGAATAGGCTAGATCGATAGGTGAAGCAGTACGTATCCTCGTACAGGTCGCTTTAGGAAATGGTCAAGTTGAGTTTTTGGGGTTTTAGGGGCAGCAGTCTTTCATGAACGATCATATGATATTTTTAAGCTTTAATTATGAAGTTTAGAAAATTTTAATCAAGTTCAAATTTTTTTGACAATTTTAAGTGAAGTAAAGGACAAATTTTTGAGCCAAGAAAATTATTTGAGGTTTGAGGTGATGAAATTTATTTTTGAATGATGTCACTTGATTGTGGTTGTTATAGCTGCGCACCCCCCCACCCCCACAATACTCACACAACACATAAAAAGATAGAGAAAGAAGATTAGGGCTTGTGGCTGCCGTCCCCTTCTTTCATCCAAACCTTCAAGTCTTGGATCTTGGTAGAGTTCAACATTGTGTGGTGTTCCGTCATCTCCTCTACAGCCCCACAATGTCTTGGTAGTAAGTTATATGTTAGAGGCAAGTACAGAAGCTCTTTTATGCACCTTTCATTCGATATATTGCATGCTTGTGTGTATAGCTGCATCTTGCAAGTTTTAAACCTTCGATTTCTGCCACTTTCAGATCATATATGTGTGCTGATTTGAGTTTATGCATGAGAAACTGTTCTGAAATCATTTTTAAGGAAGCATGTTAATCTTTCTGAAGTTGCTGCACCTTTTAGTGTTATTGTTCTGAAAATATTTCAAATTATGGTGTTGTTAGGATGTCTAAGGACCGTTGTTGCTGTTAGGACGGGTTATTTAGGTTTTAGGGAGGTTTTGAAAGGTTTAAACCTGAGAGAGAACACCTAGTCTTCAGTTTTGGTCGTGTGAGCGTCTGTCTTATTTTGTGTTGAGGGGAAGGGCTCCGAGCTGATAGGCCGTGCCGGTCGGATTGGACTCCATTTTGATGATAGGCCGTGCTGTTCGAATTGGACTCCGTTTGATGATAGATTGTGCTGGTCGGATTGGACCCCCTTCTGATCTGATAGGTCGTGTTGGTTGGATTGGACTCTGTTATGATATTATAGTCCGTACTTGTCGGATTAGACTTTGTTTTGACCTAATAGGTCGTGATGGTCTGATTGGAACTCTGTTCTGATTTGATAGGCAATCCTGATTTGATTGGAACCCACCCTTTGTGTTCCCTTCTATTTTAATCGTCCTATTATGTTGATTTTTCCGCCCAATTTGACCGTCATAATCTGTAGTTTGATTTGACCTTCGTAATCTGTTTTGATCATTCCAGTCTGATTTGATCGTCCTAATTTGTTTTCCGTTCCATTCTGATTTGACCGTCCTAATCTGTTGTGACCGTTCCAATCTGATTTGATCGTCCTAATCTGTTTTAACTGTTCCAGTCTGAATTGACCTTTATAAATTGAGTGGACCATCCTAATCGGATTTGACTGTGCTGATCTAACCTTCTGATCCGAACTACACTTATAATCTAGTCTGGTCAGGTCCAGGGTATTGGGATCGAAAAGAGAGTTGAAATACAGCCCGAGAGTTCAAAGGGGGGGGGGGTGAATGAACTCCTTTCCCAATTTTCACAAAAACTCCTTTAAAATAATTTTACAAGCCTTCGCTTAACTCTAAACTGAGTTACCAGCTTGGAATCTCAGCGTGCGCTGTTCTATCCAGTAACAAAAATAAGTGCGGAAAGAACTCAATTGAACAGTGAGCAGATTTGAAACTGAAATCAGTAAAAAGATAAAGTGACGAGAGTTTGTTTATGAAACTTCGGAGCTGAAACTCCTACGTCTCCTATTCTTCCTAATTCAGGAAGGATTTCACTAGAAGGATTTGATTACTACAGCTCCTTCAATAGCCAAATCCCAACAATCGCAACTGTGAGAACTCTTAGCACTCTATGAAGATTACAGACACGCGATCTGTTCTACTTTTACAGTTATTAGCTCTGAGATAATCAAGCTATGCTCGCTCTTCACCCTCTATTTTTGATTTACAATTGAATAAACAGACACTATAGAGTATGGCTACGACTCAGAAAAATTACTTTAAGCTTTTGGGAGAGAAGTCGTAACAAAGAAGATGATGAATAGTGAAGTTTTTTTTGGTACGCGATAGAATTTTCAAGTGTTTAGTCTCTGTATCACGTGTTATGTTTCTTGCATTGTATTCTCTTTCGTTGTCACTTTTTTCTTCTGAATCTTTAGTGTATATGTAGCATTTGATGAATTAAGACCGTTGGAGGATTACTATAACTGGAGCCTGACAGTCTGATCTTCAGCTGTGACAAAAAGGCTCTTTCCTCTTTTTGGCTTCCAATGGCTCTTTTAGCTCTGGCGTATTTCAAAGACTCTTTCAGCTTGGACAAAGTGTCGCTTTGTCCTCGCTTGTTCTATTCATTGCTCGTACGTTCTGACTTACTTTGCTTGACCAGCTCTGGCTTGATCTTCTACGCTATTCCTCTGAGCTGGTCCCTGAGCTGATCCTCTGATATGCTCTTTGCTTCTTATTCGTTTTGATCTGAGCTATTTGTTGGATCTGTTTATACATCAGAATCTAAGTTTTGATTCACACAAAATCTGCTATTATTGTACTAACACTCTACGTGAAATGCGCAGCTTGCTTAGTCTGAAGTAGACATGAAGATATCCAAACTGGAACAGTGAGGGAACGCCTGAGCTGTACTGCTCGAAGATATATAGTTGGAACAGTAAGGGGACGCCAAAGCTGGTTCAGTAGTTTACTTCCAGAATTCAGGGAACACCAAGCTGGCTCACCAGCCTAGAGCAGGAGCAACACGAACATCAAGCGTAGAGTAATAAGAAGAGAAGAGTTCAAGCGCTGATAAATGAAGTGCAGAACGTCTTAAGCGCAGATCAAGTGCAGCGTACAAGTGCAGTGTTCAAGTGTCGTTGCATACACAAGAGCAGTGATCAAGTGTAGGTCGGATCACTAGGCGCAACTATGATCAGTTCATCATAGGGATCTCAGTCCTTGGGAAGACTGAATTAGAACTGATCATTATATCCCAAAGAAGATGAGATATATTCACTAGTGCTGGATTTCAGCTCAACCAATGAAAGAAAGGTGTGCTTGCCGATGGTTTGGATGAGGTGTCTGAATGGACCAAGTGAACAAGCAAGCACACAATGACTCTTGACGAGAAAATAGAGCTGAGCTGGTAAACCGGATCAGGGAAGAGAAAACCTGATCAAGGATCCCAGAATCTGGATGCTTATGGGGAAGATGATGATGAAGTTGTTGAGACAGGAGTCAGTCAGAGTGAACAATGTCGACTCCTGTGATGACGTGAAGACGGAGATATGAAGGAAGACTCCTATAAGAAGCAACCAGCTAGGAAGGAAACCAGCTGAGAGACCAGCTCAGGAAAGCGACCTGCTTGGTGTAATGAACAAGCTGGCTCGAAGCAGCTCAAGAGCAGGAAAGAACAGAACAAGAGAAGCTCAAGAGCAGATGAGAAGGGAGCTTTGAACGAGAGCAGAGAAGAAAATAGTTCTGACCAGCTCAGTGTAATGAAAAAATCGGAAGATCAAAGCTGGTCAAATTCAAACCAGGTCGGATAATATATCTGCAGATGCTACGAGCTGGTACACAGAACCAAGCTGGTTAAGGTCAAACCAGCTCAGCCAATAGAGCAGAAGTCGTCTGATTTCAAGAGCAGAAGTTGGACAAAACGACAAACAAAGCGATTTGAACACACAAAATTATGCAGAATATTTTTCAGTGTTCAAATCGATCTGCTGTGTTGTGTTTTCAGAACAGTGCTCACATGCTAAAAGCCGAAAAGCCTGCAGATGCATTTATAGAAAAATGACGCAAAGTACAAAAATGTCAGAAGAGTTTTCAACGGCTACAACTTTGTGTCCAACAGGCAAATCTTCACAAGATGCTATATCAAGAGCAGAGCACAAGAAGATCAACAAATGTGCGATGATGAATTTCGTAGAGAGTGTTGTGCAAATGAAGAACAGAAAATAGAGTATGCACAACACATAGCAGTGCTCGTCGCAAGTTTGCACACTCTGTGGCAGCTGGTGTGCAAGCTGATTCAGTGCTTAGGTGTGATCTAATGCAATGATGGACTTCAAAGAAAAATCAAGTCGACAGCACAAGCTCTGGGAAAAAATTGGTGAAACCAGCTCAGACAGGAGCACTTCCCAGTGTGTGAGATTTCATCTTCGAGAGATTAAGCGTACACTGTAAATCTCACATACGATTCACTCACATATATTTGAGAGAGATAATTAGATTAGATGAGTGAATCAAATTGAAAACTCTCCATTGTAGTCTTTGTACAGAGACGTTAAACAAGTCTAGTTGTCTTTCGCACTGAGACGTTAAAGAAGTGTCTGTAGCCTTTCTCACTGAGGCATTAAATAAGAGATGTTAGACACATAGCTTGCAGGCTTAATGTGCAGTGGTGGTTGCTAAGAGTTCTTGCGGCTGCTGGTCGTAGGAGTGGGTTGCAGCGAAGGGTCGCTGTAATCAAAGCCTTCTAGTGGATCCTTCGCAATTGCGGAAGAAGCGGAGACATAGGAGATTGAGCTCCGAACTTCCATAAACAAATCGCAGCGTATTTCTTTACTGCTTTATGCATTTACATTCACGCATTGCATGTTTGTTACTATGTCTAAAACTGTTTAAAGGCTTTTGAATATAAGAGTTCAGTTTGAGTTGTTTCCGCATGATTTTAACTCATAACTCAATCTGTATCTCGGTGCATAAATATTCAAGAACACTTAGCTATTGCAGCTCAAGATTTAAGGAACCATATTGTCTGTGTTAAACCAGCTCCTAGAGCTGCTGGTAATCTGGACCTGCTCACAAAGCTGTTGGTCCTGCTTGACGTCGATCTGGTTTCACAGTTGCGTGCTGGTTTTCAACTTGTAAATTTTAAAATGCACGTAACTTCCAGGGTTGGAGTCTGGGCTGTGTGAGAGCCTACGTGAGTTGTGGCAGAGCTCATGAACACCCCCCAAATAGATCCTATCAATTGGTATCAGAGAAGGTTGTTCTTGAATAGTGCATTTCTTTTCGAAAATTTTTAAACGGTTTTAAAACTCTGTCTGCTCTGATAATATTTCGAAAACTTGTCTATGCTACAAAATTTTAAAATTTTCAAAACTCATTTTATATGTGTGAGGAATCAGATTTTAGATTAGTGATTAATCGAATTGATTTGGGATTAGTCGCGTGGATTTTGAGGGTTTTACGAGAGAAATCTGATTCCAGTGGAATTCAGGCGTTAGTGTTCAGCTGTAGCGATAGCTGATGAGTTTGATCAGTCGTTGAGGGCGTGGAAGTGATACGCCGTCGTTTCGTGAAAATCAGACGTAGCGCTAATGCAAGGAAATCAGACGTATTGCATTTCAGACGTCAACGCAAGTCAACGGTACTGTAGCGAGTGAATAATGCGTCGTCGTTTTGCTATTCAGTAGTAGCGCTTGAAGAGGAATCTGCTGGCAGGTGAGGCGCGGGTGCGAGGATTAGAGAACACGACACGTGTTGGTCAACCTTTTAGTGTTGACTGCTGATTGTAGCGCTATCAGCTGTTGCGTTTGTGAGGAATTGATTCAGTCGGGAGACCAGCTGTTGGTTTGAGGAACCAGTCGTTGATGTGAGACGACGTTGTTTTGATAAGTTGAAACGTAGCGTTTTGGGTGCAACGCTTTTGTCCAGCTGTTGTTTGTTTTGAAAGGTATCTGTTGTCAGCTGTTGTAGCGCTGCGGCGTCGTTTTATTTAGTTGGTACGGTGTCGTTTTGATGTTCCTTTGTGAATGCAACGTCTGATGGTTGCTGCTGGTTTCGTTGAGAGGAAAAGCTGGGTTCTGTTGTAAGATTCCTACTGTAGCGACGTCTGATAGATTGAATCAGCAGCTGTTGTAGTTATATAGGTAAGTGTTGATCGACACTTAGAATTATTCTGAACCCGATATTTCTCATCTCCATCTTCAAACCCTCGTTTTAGCTACTGTTCACCGAACGTTTCTTCCCTAGATTTCTGTCGATTCCAGCCTTTGTTTTCGATGATTTTGGTGGCGCAGGATTCCTTGTGAGTTGCTCTGTCGATTGCTACTCGTTAGAGGCTGTAGAACTACTTGAGGAAGAGAGCGTGAAGCTGCTGGTGTACGAGGATTCCTGGAGAAATCTTATTGAGCGTTCTTTGATTGTTGTACGCTTTTGGGTAAGTGATTCCTTTCCAATTTAAGCCTCGTTTTAGGGTTGAGTAATACTCTGTAGGATTTGGTAGCTGAGTTAGGCTACTGGGCCTTAGAACCTTGGCTGTTGAGTTCGAATTTAACTGAATTGTTAGATACCTTGTACAGATTTTCAGTTCCAGGGAGTCTCTGCCGTGTTTTCCGAACCAGGAGAGATCTGGTTGCCTAGGCCGTGAGTTGCAGTGACTTGTGAGAACTCTGTTGAGGTATTTGAGGCTTGAAGGTATGAATTGAGCATATTTAACAGCTTTGAGCGTGGACATGGCTGTGATTGATGTTATGAAATCTGCTGATGTGATTCTGTGCTTTTACGTGATACAGTTTTGTTGAATTGTTTGAGTTGTATATTCTGTTTTCACGTATTGAATTGTATGCATTGAGAATTGAATATTGATTGGCATACATGCATACATCTTGAGCCTGATTGACAGATTGATTGATGACCTGATTGAGAGCCACGTTGTGACTGACCGACAGATGTGTCGTGCCTGAAAATTCCAACGCTATCATCGGAGTGGTGACTACCGGATTCGAGTGTCTACCACCGAGCTGTGATGGCTTGATGGGCTCTGAAGATCACGGACCGATGATTTCCCCGGTTGATACACCGTGCGGGTATAGAGGCTGATTATGATGATTTGCCAGTTGATACACTGGTCTAGCTATCCGATCCTTGATAGCCCTCATGCATTTCATAGCATTGATTATACCATGTTGCATGATTAGCTGTTTTGATAGCTCTTCGTACTGAGGCTTGACCTCGTATTTGTTTTCCTGCTTTTGTGTTGTTTGGGTCTGTGTTACCCATTTGCAGGATCTTCAGGTAACCAATCTGGACCGAGTGGAGTGCCAGTTGGTCGATCCCCGTTTCCTTGAGTCCCAGTTTATTTTATGATATGTATTGAACCGGGGAATGCCCCGTGTTTTGTTGTATTGGGGATCTGTATTTGATTTGAGACTTGTTGTTACCTGCTTTGTATGAGTTTGAGTTAACTCGTATTTTGATTATGAATATTTTGAATGATGATTTTGAGTTCAGGCCCAAATGATTTCGAAAAATTTTTAAGTCCTATTTTATGCTTCCGCTATTATGTGCTTATTTGTGAAATAATCTTGAGTAATTAGCACGGGGCCTAACATTTTTGGTATCAGAGCTTAAACTGGGATAAGCTCGATTTGTTTTGAGCACACTCGAGTCTTGGCACAGAGTTTTGATTTGATTTTGATTGACTCTATGAATTATGTGATCTTTTATCTGTCTATGTGATATATCTGCTGTGAGATCTTACCTCTAGACTTGTTTAGATTCCGTCGAGGAGAGGAAGAGGTAGGACGACTAGACGTACCGAGGAGGAGTCTAGGGCAGGTAGCGATGATGGTGTTCATCAGGTTGAGAACGTTACTAGACAGATAGGCGAGATGTAGTTGTTTTAGCTAGGTTTCAGCGAACGAACCCTCCGACGTTTTCTGCAGCCGAAGGTGGTGCGATGGCTGAGGCTTGTTTAGTTTAGATGGAGGAGTTGTTCGATACTCTGGAGTACGCTCCTGAGAAGAGACTGAAGCTGGCAGTGTTGCAGCTGAGAGACAACGCACAACGCTGGTGGAGAGGTACTTCTCAATCCTTCGTGATAGTGGGGCTGTGATCACTTGGGAGAGCTTCTGTGAGGCGTTTCGACAGGAGTATACCCCGGAGTCCTTCTATAACAGTCGCGAGCGAGAGTTCGACAACCTGAAGCAGGGTAACATGCGAGTGGCTGAGTATGCCCGACAGTTTTCTGCTCTTTTGATTTATGTGCCACACGTAGCCAACTAGGAGAGGACGAAGAGGAACAAATTTCTGAAAGGCTTGAGGCCTGATCTGTACTGGATGGTTTTGTCTGATTCACCTGTGACCTACATTGAGACAGTGAACCGAGCAGTGGATATTGAGGAGAGTTTGTTGGAGGTAGAGGCTCCGACTCAGCTGACTACTGGACGCACCTATCAGCCTGTGCAGGATGCGTCGCAATCTTTTCATTCTCCTCAAGGGTCGCAGCAGCAGACGAATCGCCAAAGGTTTCGACCTCGAGGGAAACAGTTCAAGAAGAAGGCGAATTTGAGTTCCTCTGATTCTGCGAGTTCTGGTTCTGGCAGTGGTACTAGCGGCATGTCTTGTGGACAATACGGAGGAAGACATCCGACTTCGTAGTGTCGTGGAGTTCAGGGGTTTTGCCATAACTATGGACAGCCCGGACATTTTCAGAGAGTATGTCCTTTGTTTAGGGGTCAGTCTTCAGTCCCTTCACAGCAGGGATCAACTGGTGGTTCTTCTTAGAGACCGCAGTTTCCTGCCCCTACCCAGCGATTTGGATTCCAACCCCGTGAGCCTTCTAGGTTTGGAGCACCTTCGAGATCTCAGTTTCAGATTCCACAGCAGGCTCAGGCGAACGCTTTGACGAGAGAGAAGGCTGAGGAGACACCTGCCATAGTGATAGCAGGTACATGCTCTATTTTTTATTATCCTGCGAGAGGTTCTATTTGACACCGGTGCATCACACTCTTTTATTTCTGAGTTGTTTGTTTGTGAGCATGGGTTGAGTTCTTCCCTGTTGTGTGATGTTGTTTTCGTGTCTACTCCTGCTGGTGTGAGTCTGTGGTCCCGTGAAGTGGTGTTGGATTGTGTGCTTCGATTTGATGAGCATGTTTTGGTGTCCAATCTGATTGTTTTGGGAATCAGAGATTTTGATTGCATCTTGGGAATGGATGTATTGTCTAGCTATAAGGCTACTGTTGATTGCTTTCATGGTGTGGTGAGATTTCGCCCTGATTCGGGTGAGAAGTGGGAGTTCTACGGTACTGATTCGCGCTCGAAGATTCCAGTGGTGTCTGCCATGGAGATGTTTATCCTGTTATCGCTGGATAATGCTGGATTCATGATTTATGCGCTTGACGTTTCCCAAGAGCCACTATTGGAGTTGAGCGACATTTTGATCGTCCGAGAGTTACCCGACGTGTTTCCGGATGAGATTCCTGGATTCCCTCCAAGACGTGAGATCGACTTCAGCATAGAGTTGGTGCCCGATACTCCCCCGATTTCTAGAGCTCCGTATCGGTTGGCGCCAGCAGAGTTGAAAGAGCTGAAGAATCAGTTCAGAGATCTCTTGGGGAAAGGCTTCATCAGACCGAGTATGTCGCCTTGGGGAGCTCCGATTCTTTTCGTAAAGAAGAAATATGGGTCTATGAGGATGTGCGTGGATTTCCGACAGTTGAATAAAGCGACGATGAAGAACAAGTATCCTTTGCCGAGGATTGATGACTTGTCCGATCAGTTGCAAGGATCGGTCGTATACTCGAAGATTGATTTGCGCTCTGGTTACCACCAGTCGCGGATTAGAGACGCTGACTTGGCGAAGACAGCTTTTTGGACTCGATATGGGCATTATGAGTTTCTGGTCATGCCGTTTGGGTTGACGAATGCCCCAGCTATTTTCATGGATTTGATGAATCGTGTCTTTAGCGAGTGCATCGATCGGTTCGTGATTGTCTTCATAGACGATATCTTAGTGTATTCGATAGCTTGAGAGAGCATAAGGAGCATCTAAGATTGGTGTTGCAGAGATTTAGAGACTCGCAGTTGTACGCCAAGTTCAGCAAGTGCGAATTTTGGCTAGACAGAATTATCTTTTTGGGTCATGTGATTTCAGCGCAAGGGATTTCGGTGGATCCGAGTAAGGTCGAAGCAGTTCTTAACTGGGAGAGACCTAGGAATATTTCTGAGATCCGTAGTTTCTTGGGATTGGCTGGCTACTATAGGCGTTTTATCGAGAAGTTCTCTTTGATAGCCAGGCCTATGACTCAGTTGACTCAGAAGGATAGGAAGTTTGTTTGGACTGACGAGTGCGAGTACAGTTTTCAGACGTTGAAGGAGAAGTTGACTACTGCTCCTGTTTTGGCTCTACCGTGTGGATCTGGAGGATTTTTTGTATGCTCCGATGCTTCTCTCAATGGTTTGGGTTGTGTTTTGATGCAGAACGGGTACGTGATTGCCTATGCTTCTCGACAATTGAAGCCTTATGAGACGAGGTACCAGGAGAAGTTGACTACTGCTCCTGTTTTGGCTCTACCGTGTGGATCTGGAGGATTTTTTGTATGCTCCGATGCTTCTCTCAATGGTTTGGGTTGTGTTTTGATGCAGAACGGGTACGTGATTGCCTATGCTTCTCGACAATTGAAGCCTTATGAGACGAGGTACCCTGTTCATGATTTGGAGTTGGCTGCGATAGTGTTTTCCTTGAAGATTTGGCGACATTATCTGTATGGTGAAGAATTTGTGGTGTACACCGACCACAAGAGCCTGAAATATATTTTCACGTAGTCAGACTTGAATATGAGGCAGCAACGTTGGATGGAATTGCTCAAGGACTTTAACTGTGAGATTCAGTATCAGCCTTGGCGGATGAACTCAGTAGCAGATGCTTTGAGTAGGAAGACCCAGCCTACGATTCTTTCGTCTTTGAGTGTCTCGAGATTCTATGAGCAATTGAGTACTTCTGGTTGGCGATTATAGCCGAGTGATCAGTACTTTATGGTTTCTTCGATCCAAGTAGAACCGCAGATTGTGAGTGACATCAGGGAGGCACAGAGGACTGATCCATTTATTCATGAGTTGAAGATTAAAGCTCGAAGTGGTCAGTCTGAGGATTTCTCTGTTACTTCTGATGGGTGTCTGAGATTTAGAGAAAGATTAGTGGTTCCAAACTTGATCGATTTGAAGGAGACCATTCTGAACGATGCGCATTGTAGCCGGTATAGTGTGCATCCGGGCGAGAGGAAGATGTATCATGCCTTGAAGTCTCACTACTGGTGGGAAGGCATGAAGAGCGACATCTCTGGTTTTGTTGCTAGATGTGTGAATTGCCAGCAGGTCAAGGCTGAGAGGATGAGACCTGGTGGATTGCTACAGAGTTTGGAGGTGCCTCAATGGAATTGGGAGCACATCGCCATGGATTTTGTGACTCATATACCTCGATCGAGTAGGGGATGTGATGCGATTTTCATGGTGATTGATAGACTTTCGAAGTCAGCCCATTTCATTCCCTATGATGTGAGGTGTTCCATGAAGAAATGGCGAAACTGTACATCGACCATGTAGTTAGATTGCATGGAGTTCCTGTTTCGATAGTGTCTGATAGAGATCCAAGGTTCACTTCTCGTTTCTGGAAGAGTCTGCAAGCAGCGATGGGTTCTAGATTGGCTATGAGTACAACCTATCACCCACAGACAGATGATCAGTCTGAGCTGACCATTCAGACTTTACAGGATATGCTGCGGGCAGTTGTGATGGATTTCAGTGGTGGCTGGCAGGATTCGCTATCCTTAGTTGAGTTTTCATATAATAACAGCTACCAGGTGACTATCAAGATGGATCCGTTTGAGGCGTTGTATGGTCTCAAGTGCAGATCTCCGATTTGTTGGGAAGAAGTTGGTGAGAAACAGCTTTCTACCCCTGAATTTGTGCAGCATATGAAAGATCAGATTGATTTGATTCGAAGTAGAATGAAGGCTGCACAAGATAGATTTACCAGCTATGCTAACAGAAGACGCAGACCTTTGGAGTTTGAGGTTTGCGATTGAGTATTTCTCAAGGTTTCTCCTTTCAAGAGCGTGATGTGCTTCAGATTTAAGGACAAATTAGCTCCTAGATTCGTTGGTCCCTTCGAGATTGTTGAGAGGATTGGACAGTTGGCTTATCGATTGAGGCTGCCTGATGAGTTAGCAGCGATACATGACGTTTTTCATGTGTCAATGTTGAGAAAATATGAGCCAGATCCGTCCCATGTGTTGAGAACCGACGAAGTTGAGCTAGATTCTGCCTTGAGCTATGTGGAATATCCAGTGTAGATTCTGGATAGGAAGGAGAAGCAGCTGAGGAACAAAGTGATTCCATTGGTGATGGTCCAATGGAGCAAGCATGGACGAGAAGAAGCAACCTGGGAGGTTGAGGAGAAGATGAGACAGGATTGGCCTCATCTGTTTGAGCACTGATAGTGTAAATTCCAGGTAATTTCTAAGCTTTGATTTGAGCTTGCTTAGATGATTGTGTTTGATTATGATGTTTGATTGATTTTTCCCTGAGTTTGCCTTTGATTTCGAGGACGAAATCTCTTAAGGTGGGGAGAATGTGAGGAATCAGATTTTATATTAGTGATTAATCGAATTGATTTGGGATTAGTCACGTGGATTTTGAGGGTTTTACGAGAGAAATATGATTACAGTGGAATTCAGGCATTAGTGTTCAGCTGTAGCGATAGCTGATGAGTTTGATTAGTCGTTGAGGGCGTGGAAGTGATACGCCGTCGTTTCGTGAAAATCAGACGTAGCGCTAATGCAAGGAAATCAGACGTAGCGCATTTCAGACGTCAACGCAAGTCAACGGTACTGTAGCGAGTGAATAATGCGTCGTCGTTTTGCTATTCAGTAGTAGCGCTTGAAGAGGAATCTGCTGGCAGCTGAGGCGCGGGTGCGAGGATTAACGAGAACACGACACGTGTTGGTCAACCTTTTAGTGTTGACTGCTGATTGTAGCGCTATCAGCTGTTGCGTTTGTGAGGAATTGATTCAGTCGGGAGACCAGCTGTTGGTTTGAGGAACCATTCGTTGATGTGAGACGACGTCGTTTTGATAAGTTGAAACGCAGCGTTTTGGGTGAAACGCTTTTGTCCAGCTGTTGGTTGTTTTGAAAGGTATCTGTTGTCAGCTGTTGTAGCGCTGCGGCGTCGTTTTATTTAGTTGGTACGGTGTCGTTTTGATGTTCCTTTGTGAATGCAACGTCTGATGGTTGCTGCTGGTTTCGTTGAGAGGAAAATCTGGGTTCTGTTGTAAGATTCCTACTGTAACGACGTCTGATAGATTGAATCAGCAGCTGTTGTATGGAGTTATATAGATAAGTGTTGATCGACACTTAGAATTATTCTGAACCCGATATTTCTCATCTCCATCTTCAAACCCTCGTTTTAGCTACTGTTCACCGAACGTTTCTTCCCTAGATTTCTGTCGATTCCAGCCTTTGTTTTCGATGATTTTGGTGGTGCTGGATTCCTTGTGAGTTGCTCTGTCGATTGCTACTCGTTAGAGGCTGTAGAACGACTTGAGGAAGAGAGCATGAAGCTTCTGGTGTACGAGGATTCCTGGAGAAATCTGATTGAGCGTTCTTTGATTGTTGTACGCTTTTGGGTAAGTGATTCCTTGCCAATTTAAGCCTCGTTTTAGGGTTGAGTAATACTCTGTAGGATTTGGTAGCTGAGTTATGCTACTGGGCCTTAGAACCTTGGCTGTTGAGTTTGAATTTAACTAAATTGATAGATACCTGGTACAAATTTTCAGTTCCAGGGAGTCTCTGCCGTGTTTGCCGAGCCAGGAGAGATCTGGTTGCCTAGGCCGTGAGTTGCAGTGACTTGTGAGAACTCTGTTGAGGTATTTGAGGCTTGAAGGTACGAATTGAGCAGATTTAACAGATTTGAGCATGGACATGGCTGTGATTGATGTTATGAAATCTGTTGATGTGATTCTGTGATTTTACGTGATACAGTTTTGTTGAATTGTTTGAGTTGTATATTCTGTTTTCACGTATTGAATTGTATGCGTTGAGAATTGAATATTTATTGGCATACATGCATACATCTTGAGCCTGATTGACAGATTGATTGATGACCTGATTGAGAGCCACGTTGTGACTGGCCGAAATATGTGTCGTGCCTGAAAAGTCCAACGCTATCATCGGAGTGGTGACTACCGGATTCGAGTGTCTACCACCGAGCTGTGATGGCTTGATGGGCTCTGAAGATCACGGACATGATTAGCTGTTTTGATAGCTTTTCGTACTGAGGCTTGACCTCGTATTTGTTTTCCTGCTTTTGTGTTGTTTGGGTCTGTGTTACCCATTTGTAGGATCTTCAGGTAACCAAGCTGGACCGAGTGGAGTTCCAGTTGGTCGATCCCCGTTTCCTTGAGTCCCAGTTTATTTTATGATATGTATTGAACCGGGGAATGCCTCGTGTTTTATTGTATTGGGGATCTGTATTTGATTTGAGACTTGTTGTTACCTGCTTTGTATGAGTTTGAGTTAACTCGTATTTTGATTATGAATATTTTGAATGATGATTTTGAGTTCAGGCCCAAATGATTTCGAAAATTTTTTAAGTCCTATTTTATGCTTCCGCTATTATGTGCTTATTTGTGCTATAATCTTGAGTAATTAGCACGGGGTCTGACAATATGGATAAGGGGAGGAATGTATATTGCATTGTAGAGCAGTTTCTCGAAAGGAAATTACAGCAATATCTGTTTCGACGAGCTAACAGATTGCGCAAGGTCTGTGGACGCCAAGATCTCTATGGTTGGAAAGGCTAAGTCTTATGAAAAAATTGAAGAGATTCTATAAATTGACTCTTTTATTGCTCCTCTGGTCTAAATAAATGAGAACTTTTGAGTAGCATAGATATTGTCTTCAAAATCTCATGCACTTATCTTTTTCAAAAATGTCGTACCTCCGAAAATGATTTTGATTTTTAAAAATAAACCCATGCTCTATTTAGTTGGAGTTTTGTTTTAAATATTAAGGGGGAGACTTGATTTCGAAACCTTTTTAATTCCCACAAAAAGAGGGAGAAATATTTTTTAGCATAAACATACCTGCATAGTTTATTCAGATTTTGTGTAAATAAAAAATGGTGAGATTGTTGGATCTGTTTATACAGATCAGAATCTAAGTTTTGATTCACACAAAATCTGCTATTATTGTACTAACACTCTACGTGAAATGCACAACTTGCTTAGTTTGAAGTAGACATAAAGATATCCAAACTGGAACAGTGAGGGGACGCCTGAGTTGGACTGGTCGAAGATATCTAGCTGGAACAATAAGGGGACGTCCAAGCTGGTTCAGTAGTTTACTTCCAGAATGCAGGGAACACCAAGCTGGCTCACCAGTCTGAAGCAGGAGCATCATGAAGATCAAGCGCAGAATAACAAGAAGAGCAAAGTTCAAGTGCAGATAAATGAAGTGCAGAACGGATCAAGTGCAGATCAAGTGCAGCGTAAAGTGCAGTGTTCAAGTGCCGTTGCATACACAAGCGCAGTGATCAAGTGCAGGTCGGATCACTAAGCGCAACTATGATCAGTTCATCATAGGGATCTCAGTCCTTGGGCAGACTGAATTAGAACTGATCATTATATCCCAAAGAAGATGGGATATATTCACTGGTGCTGGATTGCAGCCCAACCAGTGAAAGAAAGGTGTTCTTGTCGATGGTTTGGATGAGGTGTCTGAATGGACCAAGTGACAAAGCAAGCACACAATGGCTCTTGACGAGAAGAATAGAGCCGACCTGGTAAACCGGATCAGGGAAGAGAAAACCTGAGCAAGGATCCCAGAAGCTGGATGCTTATGGGGAAGATGATGATGAAGTTGCTGAGACAGGAGTCAGTCAGAGTGAACAATATTGACGCCTGTTATGACGTGAAGGCGGAGATATGAAGGAAGACTCCTATAAGAAGCAACCAGCTGGGAAGGAAACCAGCTGAGAGACCAGCTCAGAAAAGCGACCTACTTGGTGCAATGAACAAGCTGGCTCGAAGCAGCTCAAGAGCAGGAAAGAACAGAACAAGAGCAGCTCAAGAGCAGATGAGAAGAGAGCTTTGAACGAGAGCATAGAAGAAAAGAGTTCTTACCAGCTCAGTGTAATGAACAAATCGGAATGATCAAAGCTGGTCAAAGTCAAACCAGGTCGGATAATATATCTGCAGATGCTACGAGCTAGTACACAGAACCAAGCTGGTTAAGGTCAAACCAGCTCAGCCAATAGAGCAGAAACGTAACGTAACCTAAAAAACGTAAGAGTCGTATCAGTGAATGTGAGCGGGCGTATGACTGATCAGTCGTAATAATGAACGTACGTGGCGGTGTGGTTCACCCCGATATCACACGAGGATCCCTATATGTCACACCTCCTATAAATTGCCACTTCACCATGTCGTGATCACATGGATCCATAGGCTCTATAATTATACCTAAAAACAGGGGATCCTCGGGCCCGGCTACCCGGCTAACTCCCATCGTAGACTTGCCACATCACTTCAATCCCTCGGGTTTTAACTTAAAAAAACATGCCTGATCATTTCATAAAATCTCATGATGCGTGAATTTCTTAAAATCATGTAATTTAAAACTTAGCCCGTTAATGTATATTTAATCATTTCCTTGAAAACGTTTACGTACATAAAATATTACATATATAATTAAACATACATTTACGGGCTTCTACATTTTTCTACTTCGGTCAAGGATTGATTTCGGGCCCAGGCTCACCACTTCTAGACCAAACAACGCTCTAAACTCGGCCGGTGAAACGAATGTTCACCACTTTTTCCCATTTTTGCCTATTTTCTTTAAATTTTTGATTTCTTAAAATCAAGGCTAAAGGGGGCTAATAAATCAATTTTGACTTCTAAAAATCAATTTGGACTTATTAAAATCGATTTTGACTTTTAAAATAAATTTTGGCCTCGAAAGCCGATCTTGACCCAAAAGACCGTTTTTGACCAAATTAAATCCCAAAAATTTATTCTAACTTAATTAAAATACCTAAAGCCCTAATTTTGACTAAAAACTTAAAATTAGACATAACTTAAATTATTTAAAAGGTTTGACTCAATTTTGACCTTCTGGCTAATTTCTTTAAAATTGGACCTTTGACACATTAATTAAAATAACAGGTCCCTAAATAAAATAACTTGGACCGATTTTAAAACATTTGACTCGAGACTCGATGAATCGGTCCGGTCCAACCGAACCAGCCGGTTCAACTGAACCGAATCAACCCACCAACTAAACCTAAACCGAACGCCCCTCCTCATGGGCGCGTCGTCGCGACCACCTACTGGTCTTCGCGATCGCTCTCCATGCTCCGGCCACCATGGCCGGAGCCCTTCCGACTGGACCACCCCCAGGTCCAGCCGGTCCTAACCTGACCGACCTTGGCTCAAACCGTGGGCTAACCAGGGATAACGGATCGCTGAAAGTGGACGCACCAGCCATGTGGCGCGATGCGCCACTCTCGACTTCTACAGCATGATCTGGATCGCTCGACCACCTATCCACTTTACTAACTATGGACCACTCCTAGCCCTCCTTAGGACCCTCTTGAACCACCTAATATCGAGCCAAGGTCCTTTAGACAACCCTTAAACCGAAGTCATGCAAGAAGAGTTCAAAACCGTGAGATGTAACATGAAGTAAGGTATGAAACATGATCATAGGGGCATATATCCGAAACATTCACATACAATTCACACATATTTTCATAAAAACAGATTAATATGATTTAAATGGCGAGCAAGATAATTGATATCACATGCCTGGGTTGAAGAATATGTAGATCTGCGAGATACAAGCGTTGTAGACGCGAGATCGGGGCGCAATCGGCCTTGGATCGTCAAGCTACTTCAATGGCTGAAAGTTTTGAATTTTTATGTGCTAATGGAGTGGAGAGGATGGCTGGTTGTGTGAAGAGGAGGATAGGTTTGTGCAAACTTGTGATTAAGGAATAATGAAAGTGCCTATTATGACCCTTATGGCTTTAATTAAGAAAAATACCGGTTTGCCCTTCTAATTAAATTAAAAGGGGTGTTTAAAACTCAGACTTGGGCTTCGAAATCTAGGCCTCCTCATAATTTAAAATGCCTTAAAACTCAATATACCATCCTGTATAGGTGAAAAACGGGTTCCCCTTCAAAATAGTTATAAAAATCCTAATTTCCAAAAATATTTGCTTAAAATAAAATAAATTCATTCTTAAAAATCTCATAACTTAAAATCTCAAATTATTTTCATTCCGGTCGACCCTAATCTCGTCCACACGTCCGTAGCTCAAACAGGTTGAAAAATAACATAAGCATACCATGCAGCATAAAATCATAAAAGAATCACAGAATGGCATGTAATCATCTAAAAATATTTTCCCCTAGTCATGCACTCATTTCTACGTAGTCAGGAAATTCTAGGTGTTACAACTCTCCCCCCTTATAGGAATTTCATCCCTGAAATTGAGTACGTACCGAAGAACTCCGGGTAACACGTCCGCATATCGGCCTCAGTCTCCCAGGTAGCTTCGTCCTCCAAGTGATTCTGCCATCGGACCTTGACCATCGGAATACTCTGCTCTCTCAGCCTACGCTCCTCCCTAGCTAGAATCTACACAGGTCGCTCCTCAAACGATAAATCTGGTGCCAACTGGAGCGGCTCAAAATCCAACACATTTGACGGGTTCGGAATGTACTTCCGCAGCATCGAGATATGGAAGACATTATGCGCTGCTGACAGACTGGGTGGTAACGCTACTCGATAATCCAGAGTACCAAACCCCTCTCCAAAATCTCGAATGGTCCAATAAACCTAGGGCTAAGCTTGCCTCTCCAGCCAAAACGCATCACGCCCTTCATGGGCGATATCCTCACAAACACATGATCTCCCACAGCTAGCTCCAGATCTCGTCGTCTCTGATTTGCGTAACTCTTCTGACGACTCTGGGCTGTCCTCATCCTATCCCGAATCCTCGTCACAATGTCCGTCGTCTGCTGCACTAACTCCGGCCCAGTAAGCACTCTCTCTCCAACCTCGTCCCAGTGCACGGGAGATCTGCATCTCCTCCCGTACAGCGCCTCATACGGAGCCATCCCTATCAATGCCTGAAAGCTGTTGTTGTACGTGAACTCCACTAGTGGCAGTCTTGAGTCCCACGTACCCTGAAAATCTATCACACAAGCTCTCAGTAAATCCTCCAAAATCTGGATGACCCTCTCTGACTTGTCCGTCTGTCTGCGGGTGAAATGCTGTACTGAACGAAAATCTCGTCCCCAAGGCGGCATGTAAGCTCCTACAGAACGCATATGTGAATCTGGTGTCTCTGTTCGACACTATCAAGACTGGTATGCCATGCAGTCTGACCACCTCTCGGATATAAAGCTCTGCGTACTGCGTCAGGGTGAATGTAGACTTCACCGGTAGGAAATACGCTGACTTGGTGAGTCTGTCCACAATCACCCATATAGCCGTGAACCCTCTGGGACTCCTGGGAAATCCAACCATAAAATCCATCGTGATATGCTCCCACTTCCACTCAGGAATGGGAAGTGGCTGCAACAACCCCGCCGGTCGCTGATGCTCCGCCTTGACCTGCTGAAAAGTCAAGCACTCAGACACGAATCTCCCTATGTCCTTCTTCATCCCTGGCCACCAATACAAGGTCTGTAAATCTCTGTACATCTTCGTACTCCGTGGATGGATGGAGTACGTCGATGCATGAGCCTCAGATAAGATCTCGGCTCTCAACTTCCTCGTGCTCGGCACCCACATACGGCCTCTGAAACGGACTATCCCATCATCAACTGTATACAGGCCTCGTCCTATGTCCTCATCACGCTGCCTCCACTGCTGTAACTTCTCATCGGAGGCCTGCCCCTATCTGATCCGCTCTCGAAGAGTCGGCTGAATAGTGACCGCTGCTAAACTCGGTGCACAGCCTCCTGAATAAAGCTCTAGACCAAACCTCTCTATCTCAGTCTATAGTGGCCTCTCAACTGACAAACAAGTCACCACTGCAGTCTTCCGGCTCAAAGCGTCTGCCACTACATTAGCCTTACCCGGATGGTAGCTAATGTCACAGTCATAATCCTTCACCAACTCTAACCATCTGCGCTGCCTCATGTTCAGCTCCTTCTGGGTGAAGAAGTACTTGAGACTCTTGTGGTCGGTGAATATCTGACACTTCTCGCTGTACAAATAATGTCTCCATATCTTCAGCGCAAACACCACTGCAGCAAGCTTCAAATCGTGCGTCGGATAATTCTGCTCATAACTCTTCAGCTGCCTCGATGCATATGCAATAACCTTACCACCCTGCATCAGAACTGCACCCAAACCTCTCAAAGAAGCATCTGTGTAAACCACAAACTCCTCGTGGTCCACTGGCATGGCTAATACTGGTGCTGAAGTAAGGGTCTCCTTCAGCTGATCAAAGCTCCTCTGACACTCGGGACTCCACACATACTTCGCATTCTTCTTGGTCAAGGCTGCTGCTCAAGCCAAAAGTCGCACTTGCTGAACTTGGCATACAACTTGTGCTCTCTCAGTGTCTGCAAAGCCGTCTACAAGTGCTGTATATGCTCCTCCAAGCTCCTCGAATAGACCAGGATGTCGTTGATGAAAACAATGATGAACTAGTCTAAGTACTGTCTGAAGACCCTGTTCACCAAATCCATGAAAATCGCTGGGTCATTCGTCAGGCCAAACGGCATCACCAAGAACTCATAGTGGCCGTAACGTGTCCGAAATGCAGTCTTGTACACGTCATCCTCTCTAACTCTCAACTGATGGTAGCCAGATCTCAAATCAATCTTCGAGAAAAATGAGGCTCCCTGAAACTGATCAAATAAATCCTCTATCCTCGGGAGTGGGTACTTGTTCTTCACTTTGACTCTGTTCAGCTCCCGGTAGTCAATGCACAACCTCATGCTACCATCCTTCTTCTTCACAAACACCACTGGCGCGCCCCATGGAGAAAAGCTAGGGCGAATGAACCCTTAACAAGCAACTCCTGAATCTGCTCCTTAAGCTCCTTCATCTCGGTAGGAGCTAATCGATAAAGTTCCTTAGAGATAGGCACTGTCCCTGGCATCATCTCAATAGAAAACTCCATCTCTT
The DNA here is from genome assembly GCA_001598015.1 of Dorcoceras hygrometricum. NCBI lineage: Eukaryota > Viridiplantae > Streptophyta > Magnoliopsida > Lamiales > Gesneriaceae > Dorcoceras > Dorcoceras hygrometricum. The sequence continues at coordinate 46,641 of KV010654.1, read as the reverse complement.
GCTCCGGTGGAACTCCCAATACGTCATCAGGAAAGACGTCTGCATAATCTCTAACTACCTCCACCTCAGATAACGAAGGGCCTACTGAGCCTCCCGAAGCGGTAACGCTGGCCAAGAATGCCTGACATCCATGCTCAACTAGCTTCCTGGCCTGTAGAAAGGATATGAACCTGGGCTTCCGCGGCCTCATAGATGCCTCAAATAAGAAGGCCTCCTGCCCTGGCGATCTGATAGAAACTGTCCTCTGCTATAAATCGATCACGGCTCCAAACTCTGTCAGCCAATCCATGCCTAGGATGAGGTTGAATCCTGTCATCGGCAAAATGACCAAATCTGCTCTAACTTCATGATCCTGAAACGTCATCGTCAAACCCTGCATGATGCTGGTCATCGTCAAATCCTCTCCTGACGGAACCGTCACGGTGAGAGCTACTCCCATGCTCTCCGGAATAATTCCCATTTTCTGTGTGAATGCACTCGAAATAAACGAGTGGGTCGCCCCTGTGTCTAGAAAAGCGAGTTTAGTGACCCCAAGCACACGAATCTCGCCTGAAACAGAAACATCACACAGGTACGCGTTTACGGTCATACTAAATCCCAAAAAGCAGAATAGATACCTAAAACAGTTCTAAGTTCGCTAGTCCTATCCGTCAAAGTTCTCAAGCCAAGTCATAGAAGTCCTACAGTTCTCACCTACGTTCACCTAGAAACTAAGGCAACAAGTTTCCTAGTAGTGCTCTATCTAGCATGCAGTTCTAAAACACCAAGTTAGTGACATGGCAAAACACGGAAACGATAGAAATCTAAACGGAATACCTGCGAGCAAAGTCATGTTCGGATCTGTAGCCTCGGCCTGCATCACAAACACGCGACCAGTACTGTGACGCCCGAACCCACGGGAATCACGAATTAGGGTAAAAATTTTCGAAATAAAAGAAGGGCTAAAAGATAATTTGTTAGAAGCTGTATTTCTTATAACTTAAAAGAAATCGAAACACAAGACAACTCAAAGACTAGCAGATACTTATTTGCACACCAACTACTGAAGACATTTGCGGAAAACAGTTTTCATTGATAATTGCAATTGCTATTTACAACAGCTGCTATTCTATGTAAATATACAACCGTTGCCACTGATCTAATACAGTACATTCTAAACAAAATAATCATCAACTATGACACGGAAAACGCTGGCCTTTGACAAACACACACCACCCAGCAGCTGATTTCAAGTTTCACCTTCTGTTCGTTCTCCAACTGTCGCACCTGCACCATTTTAAAAGCTAGTGAGCCTAAAGGCTCAGCAAGTAAAACCTGAATAATAACAAGTTTAAATACGCAGGTAGACATCTGACCAATACATACACGTTTCATAAAAATTTCTTTCTTTAAACGTAGAGACAGGGGATAATAGCCCATATCTCATTATCAATATCTTTTCTTTAGATTTATGGCATATAAGCTCCTCATGGTCCGTGTTGCACTTTGATCAAAATGACTTCCGATATCAGTTTTAGCATATAGCTCATATGAAAGGGCAGTCGACATCTAGACAACTGCTCACCCTTCTCCTTGGTGACCGTCAACTATCTATGCCATAATCTTAAAATAAACTTTGGTTCCATTAACATCCATTCTTTCTTTGAAATTTCTTAAACGTTCATCGGGTTCCATCATTTAAAACTCTCGCTTCCCATTTTTAAAACTTTACTGAGTATCGAATTCGACTTTAGGAAACATAACATTGAAATGAGACCAGTCGCAAGAGAAACCAGTCGCAATGAATAGGAACCAGCTGCAAGATAGGAACCAGCTGCAAGATCTAGTCCAGTCGCAATGAATAGGAACCAGCTGCAAGATAGGAACCAGCTGCAAGATCTTTTACTAGGAACAATTGTATTTATTGAAACGACGTAATTGAAGTAAGTAACAGATATGATGTCGTAAGACTATCTGCTGACATTTTGTAACTTAAGGGAACGACGTAGTTAGCGCATCAACCAGCCGTAAAAAAGAGCGCTAACATACATGAGACCAGTCGCAAGGAATAGGTATAAAACGATGTCATTGGCACAATAAACAGCCGCAAGGAATAGAAATCCAGACGCGGTGAATAGTACCAGTCGCAAGACTAATACCAGCTGCAATGAACAGTACATCTTCTGGTTTTACGAAAACAACGCAACTGCTGAATTTAATCAACAAAAATGCATCTGCTGGTGAACAGTGCATCTACTGGAATTTATGAAAACAACGCAACTGCTGAATTTAATCAACAAAAATGCATCTGCTGGTGAAAAGCGCATCTACTGGAATTTATGAAAACAACGCAACTGCTGAACTTTGGCTTTATATTATAACATCAAAACAACAACTATGCTATCAGCCGTTGCCTATCAAACCATACTTTATAATGATTCAACTAGCAACTACTGATTACATCGTTATCAAATTCTGATATTATAATTACTGTAAGGAAGAACATTTATAAACATTCTAGGAATAAACTCGAATCCTCAGTACTTTTAAAACATCATAATCTTTCTGGAAAACATTTGGAAGCATAAAAACATCATCTTGAACCCCATCTTTCTTTCCTTAATCATGCGTAAATTATTTTAAACATGAAATTCAACATATCTTAAACATACAGGCAAGCAGATCCATAAAAATATCAATATATGCTTCAAATGGTGTAGCAAAGGATCAGCTTTTACTTGCCTTAAACAAAGCTTTGCAACAGCAACCGATTCCTGCAGAAATCTTCTCTTTAAGCAACGCATGAACTCTTCTGAAAATATTTTGAAGAACACCTCAAGATTTTTCTTTGCAAATGATAAAGATCTTACTTTGAAAACATGTTTCTATATGAAAGGGATTAGTGGCATGCTACTTGTGAAATCAAGCATGACACACTTATAAAATTTAGTAAAATTCCCTTCCTCTCATTTTAATTTGTAAAACACCAAACCTTTTCCAAAAGAAATCATTTGTCCTCCTTAAAATATTTTTCAATCGATTAGGTCTAGGGGCGCTGGCCCCCTGCTACTGTGGCCTCTGTTGGCCCTGCGGCCTCTGCTGCTGATGATATGGGCCCTTAGAAGGCCCCTGAAAAGGTCTCTTCGCCGGTGGATGCGAAGACTGGCCCCTGACGGGCTGCTGCATCTGTCTCTTCTTCTGATAGTCCTCCCTCATATCCTTACGACCCCTCTCAGACCGGTAAGCTCTGTTCACTGCCGCCATATAAGTCTCCACGTCCGCCATGTTGACATCGTGGCGGATGTCAGGTCACAGTCCGTCAGTAAACTGCCTCAACTTTTCACTCTCAACTGTAGCAATCGAGGGCACAAAGGTACACCCTCGCTCAAACTGCCTCACATACTCAGCAACAGTCTTGTCTCCCTGGCGGAGACTCATAAACTCCCGAATCAGCTGGCTCCGGGCATCTACAGGAAAATACTTCTCGTAAAAGACTTTCTTGAACTCTTCCCAAGATAGGCTCTCCAGATACAGTCCAACCACTGCGCCCTTCCACCAAAGAGCAGCGTCCCCCTTCAGCATGAAAATAGCACAACGGACCCTGTCGGCGTCCGCTAGACCCATGTAGTCATAGATAGTCTCCATGGATCGGATCCACTCCTCAGTCACAAGTGGATCAATGGTGCCAGCAAACTCATTGGGTCCCTGCTTGCGGAACCTCTCTGCGACGTCTTCCTAATGTGACTTCTCGGGTCGCTCTGACTGACGCTCTAATAGCCTGGTAATCCCAGCTAGCATGTCCATGCTAGCTCGCTCATACGGAGTCAACTGAGGTGGTGGGGGAGGAGGAGGAGGTGTAGCACCATCCTGAGGGGTCCTAGCACGTCGGGGAGGCATTGTTCTGATACACCAAAACCTTATCACGTAAATCTAAGTGCATGACTAAGCATCTATTTTTAAAATTCTAAGCCAAAACTCATGCAAGGCTAAAACATGCAGCATGCAAACATAAACATAAATAATAAAATAATAAAACTCACAGACTGGTAGTGCGACTTCTGAGCTCCACGTAGCAGGCAAGTACCCCACCAGAACCACCGCTCTGATACCAACTGAAACGAACCAGACTCTAGAAATATTTTTTTTAAAACATATGCGGAAGCAAACATAAACTTAAAGTATGGCTTGTTCCTTTCTAAAACATTGCTAAATCATTTTCTCAAAAATACTTTAAGCATAAATAAAGGAATATTTAAACGTTGAAACATTCAAGCGGAATAAATTCACCGAGTAAAAATACTAAAAGTAAACATGTTTAAAAACCAATATCCAAAACTGTATCATGACAGACTAATACATAAAGACGGTCACGGGGTACTGCTGAAACAGGCGCCCAGACGTCCTCACCGCCAGTCGGGAATATACTCGTCGGCTCATCACCTGCACCATTTAAACCTAGTAAGTCTAGAGGCTCAGCATGCTCTATCGTAATACATAACAAAGTACATACTAATAAAATCGCATGCAATCACATACTTGTAATTAAAATAACGTTAAAACGTGAATGCGTGCATGATCTTAAAACATTTCTTCATACATTTCATATCATAACATATCATATAACATGTAAGGCATGGCGTAACGTAACCTGAAAAATGTATGAGACGTATCAGTGAATGTGAGCGGGCGTATGACTGATCAGTCCTAATAACCAACGTACGTGGCGATGTGGTTCACCCCAATATCACACGAGAATCCCTATATGTCACACCTCCTATAAATTTCCACTTCACCATGTCGTGATCACATGGATCCATATGCCTTATAATCATACCTAAGAATAGGGGATCCCCGGGACTGGCTACCCGGCTAACTCCCATCGTAGACTTGCCACATCACTTCAATCCCTCGGGTTTTAACTTAAAAAAATATGCCTGATCATTTCACAAAATCTCATGATGCGTGAATTTCTTAAAATCATGTAATTTAAAATTTAGCCCGTTAATGTATATTTAATCATTTCCTTGAAAACGTTTACGTACATAAAATACTACATATATAATTAAACATACATTTACGGGCTTCTACATTTTTCTACTTTGGTCAAGGATTGATTTCGGGGCCAGGCTCACCACTTCTAGACCAAAAAATGCTCTAAACTCGGCCGGTGAAACGAATGTTCACCACTTTTTCCCATTTTTTCCTATTTTCTTTAAATTTTTTATTTCTTAAAATCAAGGCTAAAGGGGGCTAATAAAATCAATTTTGACTTCTAAAAATCAATTTGGACTTATTAAAATCTATTTTGACTTTTAAAATCAATTTAAATCAATTTTGACCTCGAAAGCCGATCTTGACCCAAAAGACCGATTTTGACCAAATTAAATCCCAAAAATTGATTCTAACTTAATTAAAATACCTAAATCCCTAATTTTGACTAAAAACTTAAAATTAGACATAACTTAAATTATTTAAAAGGTTTGACTCAAATTTGACCTTCTGGCTAATTTCTTTAAAATTGGACCTTTGACGCATTAATTAAAATAACAGGTCCCTAAATAAAATAACTTGGACCGATTTAAAACATTGACTCGAGACTCGATGAACCGATCCGGTCCAACCGAACCAGCTGGTTCAACTGAACCGAACCAACCCACCAACTAAACCTAAACCGCACACCCCTACTCATGCGCGCGCCGTCGCGACCACCTACTGGTCTTCACGATCGCTCTCCCTGCTCCGGCCACCATCGCCGGAGCCCTTCCGACTGGACAACCCCCAGGTCCAGCCGGTCCTAACCTGACCGACCTTGGCTCAAACCATGGGCTAACCAGGGAGAACGGATCGCTGAAAATGGACGCACCAGCCATGCGGCCGATGCGCCACTCTCGACTTCTACAGCATGATCTGGATCGCTCAACCACCTAGCCACTTTCCTACCTATGGACCACTCCTAGCCCTCCTTATGACCCTCTTGAACCACCTAAGATTGAGCCAAGGTCCCTTAGACAGCCCTTAAACCGAAGTCATTCAAGAAGAGTTCAAAACCGTGAGATGTAACATGAAGTAAGGTATGAAACATGATCATAGGGGCATAGATCCGAAACATTCACATACAATTCACACATATTTTCATAAAAATAGATTACTATGATTTAAATGGCGAGCAAGATAATTGATATCACATGCCTGGGTTGAAGAATATGTAGATCTGCGAGATACGGGCGTTGTAGACGCGAGATCGGGGCGCAACCGGCCTTGGATCGTCAAGCTACTTCAATGGCTGAAAGTTTCGGATTTTTGTGTGCTAATGGAGTGGAGAGGATGGCTGGTTGTGTGAAGAGGAGGATAGGTTTGTGCAAACTTGTGATTAAGGAATAATGAAAGTGCCTATTATGACCCTTATGGCTTTAATTTAGAAAAATACCGGTTTTCCATTCTAATTAAATTAAAAGGGGTGTTTAAAACTCATACTTGGGCTTTAAAGATTACAAAATTTCGAAATCTAGGCCTCCTCATAATTTAAAATGCCTTAAAACTCAATATACCAGCCCGTATAGGTGAAAAACGGGTTCCCCTTCAAAATAGTTATAAAAATCCTAATTTCCAAAAATATTTGCTTAAAATAAAATAACTTCATTCTTAAAAATCTCATAACTTAAAATCTCAAATTATTTTCATTCCGGTCGACCCTAATCTCGTCCACGCGTCCGTAGCTCAAGCAGGCTGAAAAATAACATAAGCATACCATGCAGCATAAAATCATAAATAAATCATATAAAATGGCATGTAATCATCTAAAAATATTTTCCTCCTAGTCATGCACTCATTTCTACGTAGTCAGGAAATTCTAGGCGTTACAAAAAATCAAGTCGACAGCACAAGCTCTGGAAGAAATTGGTGAAACCAGCTCAGACAGGAACACTTCCCAGTGTGTGAGATTTCATCTTCGAGAGATTGAGCGTACACTGTAAATCTCACATACGATTCACTCACATATATTTGAGAGAGATAATTAGACTAGATGAGTGAATCAAATTGAAAACTCTCCATTGTAGTCTTTGGACAGAGACGTTAAACAAGTCTAGTTGTCTTTCGCACTGAGACGGTAAAGAAGTGTCTGTAGCCTTTCTCACTGAGGCATTAAAGAAGTGATGTTAGACACATAACTTGCGGGCTTAGTGTGCAGTGATGGTTGCTAAAAGTTCTTGCGGTTGCTGGTCATAGGAGTGGGTTGCAGCGAAGGGTCGCTGTAATCGAAGCCTTCTAGTGGATCCTTCCCGATTGCGGAAGAAGGGGAGACGTAGGAGATTTAGCTCCAAACTTCCATAAACAAATCACAGCGTATTTCTTTGCTTCTTTATGCATTTACATTCACGCGTTGCATGTTTGTTTACTATGCCTAAAACTGTTTAAAGGCTTTCTAATATAAAAGTTCAGTTTGAGTTGTTTCCGCATGATTTTAACTCATAACTCAATCTGTATCTCGGTGCATAAATATTCAAGAACACTGAGCTATTGCAGCTCAAGATTTAAGAAACTAGATCATCTTTGTTAAACCAGCTCACAGAGCTACTGGTAATCCGGACCAGCTCGTAGAGCTGTTGGTCCAGCTTGACGTTGATCTGGTTTCACAGTTGTGTGCTGGTTTTCAACTTGTAAATTTTAAAATGCACGTAACTTCCGGGGTTTGTGTTTGGGCTATGTGAGAGCCTACGTGAGTTGTGGCAGAGCTCATGAACACCCCCCAAATCGATCATATACAGTTTCTGTGCTTCTTCTCTAAGTTGCTCTTGTTCTTATCTGCTCTATTCTTGTAACGCCCCGAAATCCAGAGTACGTGAGAATGAGTACATGACTAGAGGAAATAATTTTAGATGATTACATGCTATTTTATGTGATTTGTTTATGATATTTATGTTGCATGATGTGCATGTCATGTTTTCAGCCTATTTGAGTTACGGACGCGTGGACGAGACTAGGGACGACCAAGATGAAAATAATTTAAAATTTTTAAGTTCTTAGATTTTTTAGAATAAATTTATTATTTTTAAGCAGCAAGTTTCCAAAAAAATTGGGGTTTTTATGATTACTTTGGAGGGGAACCCGTGTTTTGCCTATACGGGCTGTTTTATTGGATTTTAAGGTGTTTTCAAATTTGAGAGGGCCTTTATTTCGAAAAACGTAGAAGTTTTAAAATCTTGGTTTAGAGTTTTAATTAACTTGGAGACTTAAGTGAGAGGTAAGCATGTAAAAATCCCTTTTCTTTTCTTAATTAAGTCTTAGGGGTCACTTTTGGCACATTCATTCTCTTCAATTCCAAGTCTAATCAACTCCAACCCTAGCCATAGCCTCCACTCCCTCCTCCCCTCAAAAACACATCCCACTTCCCCCTTCAAAGTTCGAAAATTTCAGATCTTTGGTGATCCAAAGGCGATCGTGCCCCGATCTTGTGTCTCCTACGTCGGTAACTCGTAGATCTACCTTTTCTTCAAATCAGGCATGTAATATCGATTCTTTTTCTCACAATTTAAGCCATAGTAAACCATTTTTAATTTTCAATGCATGAATTGTGTGTGATTTGTTTAGATCTATGCATAACGTTTGAGATTCATACATGTTTCATAGTTTTCAAAACGTATTTGATTCTTTTCTTGTGAAGCTTCGGTCATGGGAGGTTCATGGGGCTAGGGTTAGGTCCAAGGGTGGTCTATATATTTATTCCATCGAGTTAGGATCACGTAGGTCCAAACGGGAAGCGATTTGGTCAAGGAATGAATTATTATGAATTTTATGATCAGCACGTGTTCTGGATTGTCGTCTGTGCGCGACAGTAGAGTTGTTGGGGTCGGTTAAGTCACTAGATGTGGGATTTGTGGCCAATATTGATTTCAGGGGATATAGTATTGAGTTAAGATCACGTAGGTCCAAACGGGAAGCAATTTGGTCAAGTAATGAATTAGTTATGAATTTTATGGCTAGCACGTGTCCTGGTTGCAGTCCAGGGGATATAGTATTGAGTTAAGATCACGTAGGTCCAAACGGGAAGCAATTTGGTCAAGTAATGAATTAGTTATGAATTTTATGGCTAGCACGTGTCCTGGTTGCAGTCTGCGCACGGGCAGTGGGTTTGCGAGCATCGGTTTGGACATGTACTGAATTTTATTTGCGTTTTGTTTGTTCTAGTGACTAGTATATTAAGTTATGGTGATGTGGGTCTAAATAGGGAGTGATTTGGTTAAGAAATATATTTTTAATGATTTTTACCGTTTTGTCGCTTGAAATGAGCCTCGTCGGGTCATTTTTGTGAATATTAAGATTTCGAGTCTTAAGTTTGACAAAGTTCATGGATGAATTTATTTGATGTTTTAAGCGTATTTTAAGATGTTTTTCAGCCTTTTTAGATTTTATTTGATTTATGAGATTTTTGGTAAATTTTCATGACAAATTAATGACTAGAAAATGTTTTTTAGCATGTGTGATTTTAAATTTTCATGGCTGGACCAGGTCTGTTCGTCGAGTTTCGAGTCAAAATATTTTAAAGTTGGTCCGAGTTATTTTAATTATGGACCGATTATTTTAATTTTAAGTCAAATGTTCAATTTTAAGGAAAATGGTCAAATGTTTTAAATCGAGTAAAAATTTTAATTTAATTGGGTTTGATGTTTATTTTTAAGTTTTTAAGTCAAAATTGGAGTCTTTGTATTTTTAATTGAGTCCAAATTTACCATGGGATTGGTAAATTTTCATGACAAATTAATGACTAGAAAATGTTTTTTAGCATGTGTGATTTTAAATTTTCATGGCTGGACCAGGTCTGTTCGTCGAGTTTCGAGTCAAAATATTTTAAAGTTGGTCCGAGTTATTTTAATTATGGACCGATTATTTTAATTTTAAGTCAAATGTTCAATTTTAAGGAAAATGGTCAAATGTTTTAAATCGAGTAAAAATTTTAATTTAATTGGGTTTGATGTTTATTTTTAAGTTTTTAAGTCAAAATTGGAGTCTTTGTATTTTTAATTGAGTCCAAATTTACCATGGGATCTTAACCGGGTTAAAATTGGTCATTTGGTCAAAATTGATCATTTGGTCAAAATTGGTCATTTAGGGCAAAATTGATTAAGTTATCCTTTTAAAAGTCAAAATTTGATTAAATTGATTTGAAGTCAAAATTGATTTTGAAACTTGTCAAAATTAGCCTTTTGATTTTTAAGTCAAAATTGATTTTGAAATTAGTCAAATTAGTCCTTTGATTTTAAAGTCAAAATTGATTTTGAAATTAGTCAAAATTAGTCCTTTGATTGTAAAGTCAAAATGGATTGAAATTAGGCAAAATTGGATGGTGTTAGGAATTTTAAAGAGGGACTCTTAAGTCTTGGGCTAAGTCAATGTTGATGTGAGTCTAGAAGTAGTGGGTCAAGCTCCTGAACCAGTCCTTGACCGAAGTAGAAAATATAAAAGCCCGTGAATATATATTTAATTATATATGTAGTATTCTATGTACGTAAATATTTTAAAGGAAAGGATTAAATATACATTGACAGGCTAAGCTTTTAAACTGCATGATTTTACGAAATGCACGCATCATGAATGTTTTATGAAACGATAAAGGCATGTTCTTTTAAAAGACAAAACCCGATGGATTGAATGATTTGTGGCAAGTGTATGATGAGGGGATGCGGGATACCGGGATACCGGGCCCGTTGAACTTCTGTTTCCATGTATTACGAGCTTATGGATCCATGTGTTCACGGCATGGTGAAGTGAAAGTATAGAGGTGTGACTTTATAGGGATCCCGAGGTAAGGTCGGGTGAACCACATCGCCGCGTACGTTGGTTTATAGATTGATCAATCGAATATGATCCACACTTCAGGATACGACTCATACGTTTTTCATGTTATGTTATGTAATGCCTTATATATGTTATATGTTATGTATGATATGAAATGTACGAAGCAATGTTTTAAGATCATGCATGCATTCATGCTTTAACGTTATTTTATTACAAGTATGTGCTTGCATGCGACTTTATTAGTATGTATTTTGTTATGGTACAAGATAGAGCATGCTGAGCCTCTAGGCTCACTAGGTTTAAATGGTGCAGGTGATGACCCTGCTGAGTATATCCCGACTGACGGTGAGGACCTCTGAGCGCCTGCTGCAGTAGTACCCCGTGACCGCACATATGCTTCACTTTTATTATGATACGTTTTTCAGATGTGGACTTTAAACATGTTCATTTTAGTAATTTTACTCAGTTGGTTTTTAAATCGTATGGATGTTTTGACGTTTTTAAGTATTTCTTTAATCACGCTTAAAGTATTGTTGAGTAATTGTTTAGAAATATTTAAAAGGGAACGAGCCATACTTTCAGTTTAGGTTTTCCGCAAATGATTTTAAAAAAAAAATTCTAGAGTCTGGTTCGTTTCAATTCTGCTCTAAGATTTTTCGTTCTTCTTTCTTCAGCTCTGAGCTGTTTCGTTCTTCTTTGTTCAGCTCTGAGCTGTTTCGTTCTTCTCTATACAGATCTGATCTTTGCTGCTTCGATCTGGTCTATTCTGCTCCAGTTCGTTCAGGTTTGAGCTGATCTTGATGATGCTTACAGTTCGTTCAGCTCTGAGCTGCTTCGACACTGTTCTGCTTCTGTTGTGCTGCTCCGGCTTAGAACTCTGAGCTGATTGTGTCTGAGCCAATTCGCCTAATCTAATCTGTCTTCAGCTCTGTTCTAACTTGTGCGATCTGCTCTTGATCTGTTCTAAGTTGATCTTGTTGTCTAAGCTGATCTTCCCTGAGCTGATACGCTCTAAGCTGATCGACGCTTCTAAGCTAATCTTCTTCTTTGCTGAACTGCGCTCTTTGTTTATATAGCATACTTCTTCAGCTCGCAGCTCTTGTCTGATCTGATCTGCTACAATGCACTTCTTCATCTCGCTGCTCTTGTCTGATCTGATCTTCTACAATGCACTTCTTCAGCTCGCAGCTCTTCTCTGATCTGATCTGCTACAGCGCACTGATTCGGTCGTAGCTCTTGTCCGATATGATCTGCTACTGCGCACTGCTTCAACTCGCAGCTCTTCTCCGATCTGATCTGCTACAGCGCACTGCTTCAGATCCCATCTCTTATACGATCTGATCTGCTACAACTTAGACCTGCATACTTGTGTAGATCATTAGTAACAAGATCAGGTTTTATGTTCATCAAAATCCAGATCTGATCTATTACACAGATCCAACACATGGGTTGACGATAATAGGCTGGATCAAAAGGTGAAGCAGTACGTGTCCTCTCTTGATGCTTGTGCGTGAACAGTAGGATTGTCGGGGTCGTGCAGATCGCTCTAGGAAATTTTCAAGTTGAGGTTTTGGGGTTTTTGGGGCAGCAGCCTGTCAGCAACAATCCTATGATATTTTTAAGCTTTAATTATGAAGTTTAGCAAATTTTAATCAAGTTTAAATTTTTATGATTTGTATGAGAATTTTAAGTGAAGGAAAAGACAAAATTTTGAGGCAAAAAAATTATTTGAGGTTTGAGGTGAGGAAATTTGTTTTCGAATGATGGGACTTGATTGTGGTTGTTCTATGACGAATATGGGACCAAGAGATGTCTCGTTTGGCCATATCAAACTGAAGCGTGATGGACTTCGGATAAGTATCGGGGTACCTTTGACGGGTTTGGATTTCAGATAAGGATTGGGATGCCATATCAGCCTGGTAATATGGTTTTATATAGCTTGATCAAACGACTTGAGGTTGAGGAGCCACAGTCGGGAAATGGAGTTCACAGGAAAAATATTGGTGAAAATTGTATTTATTGTCTAAGAAAAATGTAAGCATGCAAATGTATTATTTAGTACTCGTTATGTTTAGAGTTTGTATTTGTTGAGTCTTCAGACTCACTGCGTTTGATCGGCGCAGATGACGCTGAGTTTGGGATCGAGAGTCAGGACCTTTGAGTAGATAGTGGTCAAGCTTGGCACGAAACCCAATGACCTTATGTTTTTTCGTACGAATTATGTTTATCAACAGTTTTCATTACGGGGTGAGATCATATTGATAATCTTTTGGCTTGTTTTTACATTTTGAAAATGAATGTGCATTGAAAGCCTTAGATACCTTATTGTTTGAATAATTGTTGTTGGCAATTATTTAATTAAAATCCTTATTTCCATGATGTTATTTTGTGATGCAAAGAGGTTAAAGCTCATTTTTTTTGGGTCGGGTCATTATTCAAGTGAATAATGATGTGAATGGTAACCAATTTTGTTTTTGTAAAACACAATTTCTCATTTACTTTAAGAAAAATATTTTAGAAAAGTCGGGTCGTTTCATAAGGATTTTGCCAAACACCATGGAAATCCATCACCATCCGACTGACCATCTGTCTGGGGATGAAAAGCAGTGTTCATGACCAATTTCGAACCCAATGTTGATTGCAAAATTTTTCAAAATCTAAAAGTAAATCTGAGATCTCTATCAGACACTATTACCACTAGCACACCAAGCAATCACGACACTATTATCACGAGCACACCAAGCAATCACACCACCTGATCATTATACAACCTCGCCATCTTCTTTAGAGAGCATGTTAGGTCGTAAGGGATGAAATAGACTAAATTAGACAGTCTATCATCACCACTTAAACGCATCACATCCGCCGATTAGAACGAGGTAAGTGTGTCATAAAATACACAGCAACATGTTCGCAGTTCCACTGAGGCACTTCTAAACTGTGCAGCGTACCACCAGGTCTCATTCTTTTAGCCTTGGCCTCCTGTCAATTCAAAATCGAGCCACGAAGTCAGAAATATCACCTTTCATGCCTTCCCACTAAAAATTAGATTTCAAAACATGATACATCTTCTTGTTTCCAGGATGAATACTGTTGTGATTACAATGGGCTTTTCTCAGAATCACTTCATTCACATCTATCAGATTTGGAACCACTAATTGTAGTGTCCGTTATCTGATCACACAGACCGAATGCATGAGTTATATGATTTAAATTTTGTCGATGTTTCCAAAATATTAAATGATTATTTATTTATGAATTCTAAATGCATTTTTCTTGAGGTTTCGATTTCAGGTGAATATCCGATGCCGGGCCGCGGAGGGATGACCGAGAATGATAGAGGTGACTTTTAAATGTCCCAAAAATTTACTTTTCAAAGGTTTGGAGACAAAAATAATTATTTAATTTAAATTTGGATTTTATTTACGGTTGGAGGAAAATGTAATTTTCGGAGCGTTCTGACCTTTTAGCCGATTTTCTTGCTTTTGAACGACAACCGTAAACCATAAAATTTTCTTTAAACAAAGGTTAAATCCTTTCACTTTCTGATTCAATATGAATAACTTAGTGTGCATAATTGTTTTGTTGGGCTTGGGCTTGTTGTATTTTTTTTCTTCTTTTTCGCACCATGGGCCAAGAATCATCACATTAGCCCACTTAACCCTATTACAACCCTTTATTTCCCAACTCCTTGCACGTTTTCCACCTCCATCAGCCGACTTCTCCCTATTTCAGAAAGCTTAGGAAGATCGTTCCATCCCTTAGCACAATTAGGCCGTGTGATCGTCCCAGTCTCGCCCCGACGCCTCCGGTAACGTGTATTCTAACTCTCTCCATCGAAAGGCAAGTTTAAATCTTCTTTTGCTGCCACAATCAGACCATATATGTGTGATTTTAAATCTTTTATGCATGGAAATTTATTCTGAAAGCAATACGTTTCAGCAGGCTGGTTTTCTTTATGTAGTGCATTACGCGTTTTTCTTTTCCTTCCTGCTGCATGTTTTCAAAAATTTCTGCTATGTGTGATGATCGGAGCTGAAGGCTGCCATTAGAGGATGTTTAAATGAATGTTAGGTTGAGGTTCGAAGGTCTGGAAAACTAGTTTAGAGGGCTGGACGAGCATAATAGGGGCTGGAAATTTCTGAGTGCAGAATCTGTGTTGGTAGTGCAGAATGCGTCGGCCATGATCGGATCCGGGCAGAATGGTTCCTGTTCGAGGAAGGGCCAAGGTTGAAGGTTAGGGAGTATCTAGAGAGTCACCTGGTATTGTCCAAGATCTGGCCTAAGAGGGGTTTTAAGTGCTGGCCGAAAGGAAACAATGCGCGAGTGCGGGAAGAAGGAGCGTGCAGAATTGTGCGGTATGAGGGCTTCAGCCTTCGTGCTGTTTGTCATGGGACCGACCAGGTCCTTGGTTGGGGTCTAAGGCGCGGTTAGAGGGTCTTATGGGCTTGGTATAGGGTTGGTTAGAGTTGGGGTTAAGGTTGGTTCAAGGGAATATCCGAATAGGTGCAGCTTGATCGAGTGAGGAGAGCTTATGGTTGGGTTGGTATAGTTCTTGGTGTTGTGGTTGTGTGTGCCCCCTTCCAGCGCACTTAGACATCCTTGCGAGGTCCTTAAGATGTTTATGAGGGGCAGAAATTCGAGTCCTAGGGGCTGTATTTTGAGGATAAATAAGTTAGAAGCCGATTGTGTCAGTCCGGAATGCATAGGAGGCAACACCTAGCGTCGATCGTATAGAGGCTATAGCAGCACCCCGAAGGCTCCCAATAGTATTTTTATGGCTTGTAAACATGTTTAAGATGTATAAAATTATATTTCCTAGGCTCGGGTTGGTTGTGGTGAGTTTTGGGCTTGTCCGGTGACTTGTCGAGACCTTCGGGTGTCCGAGTATCCCATCGAGAAGCTTAGGACGATCCCGATCGATCTTGGCTAAATACTTATTTATTTTCAAATGAAACACATGCATGTTTACGGGCAGCAAGCTTTAGTTTTATGATGATTTATGGCATGATATTTGATGTTTGATGTTTTAAACGAAAAGAAGAAAAATATTTTGAGGAATGTGAGTTGTTGTGACCAAGACGTAGAGGAATATGATGACTACATCGCATGAGGTCCGTAGAGCCATATTAGAGGGGGATAGTTACTAGGCGCATGAGGTCCATAGAGCTATCTTTATAGCTTGATCAAGCGAACAGAGGGATCGCAACAATGAACAAACTTCACTTAAATGTTTTGAGGATATATGTTATTCATGTCTTGATGTGTAATGGATGTTTTGAAGCTAAAAGTTTATTTAAATGCGCTTTATTGTTGAGATTTGAAGTAAATGTTGATTTTTAAAGTTATTTAAGTTTTGAAGTTGAGGTTTAAAGCGTATTTTAAATATTGCTATTTTTGATGCATGTGCTTGTATACGTAGTATTTGCTATACGGTTTGAACTTGTTGAGTCTTTAGACTCACTAGATCTGATCATGTGCAGGTGGGGATGAGGTGGATGTTTGAGGCTGCGGAGATTGGGCATGCTCAGACCTTGGCAGTGCACTCCCGAGACCTTCAGTTCCGGTAGTATTTGCTATACGGTTTGAACTTGTTGAGTCTTTAGACTCACTAGATCTGATCATGTGCAGGTGGGGATGAGGTGGATGTTTGAGGCTGCGGAGATTGGGCATGCTCAGACCTTGGCAGTGCACTCCCGAGACCTTCAGTTCCGCTTTTATGTTTTTGAAAGATGATGTTAAGTTTTAAAGGAAGATTGTCTTTTTTAAAATTGATGAGGAACACTTGCAAGTGGGACGTTGAGACTTTTCTTTATCTTGTCGAATTTTACGACTACGATTTGACTTGACTTTCTTTATCTAAAATTTTATAGCATGTATGGATGGAAATTTGAAGCCTTTGAGTATTTTATTTTTAAAAAAAATTTGGTTCGAATTTTTAAAGGATTTTATTAGAGGAGTAAGGGTCGTTTCACTAATCTTCCCTTGAATAGCAAGCACCCATCAGAGGTAATAGTAAAGTTATTTAACTGACCTATATGAGACTTCAATTTTAACTCATGAATACACGGATCAGTCTCTTGCGCTGCTAAAATCAGAAATGGTCTGCGGTTCAACCTGAATAGAAAAAATGATAAAGTAGTCATCACCTGACTGAAACCATCATTCTGAGGTTCCCAAATGCTCATGAAGTTTTGAACTATTCAGAGATGTCAGCATCATATCTCGTTTTTTCTACTGAGGGAATCTGCAACAAAATCTACTCACCCTTGTTGATACTAAATCTCACAATTAAAATCCTTGAGCAACTCTACCAACTATAAATCATGAACCGAATAACGAGTCTCATGAGGCTTCAACTAACAAGAAGCATAAGCAATCACTCGCACATTGTGCACCAAAACACATCCCAGTCCACTCAATGATGCATCTGATCACACTACAAAACCACATGGAACAGTTGTCAACTTTTCCTTTAGTAATAGAAAACTTGGCTCACACTCCTCGGGTCACACAAATCTCCGATCCTTCTGTTTCCACTGATTCATAGGCTTTACTATCTTAGAAAATTATCAATAAAGTGTTTATAATAGCCGGCCAACCCCAATAAACTATGAATCTTGGAGACATTTCTAGGTCGTGGCCATCTTACAACAACTTCCACTTGCTGAGATCAACAGATATACTCTGAGCTGTATAACAAGACCAAGAAACATAACTATGTCCAACCAGAACTCGCACTTAGAAAATTTGGCAGACATTGTAGTCTCAAAGAGTCTAAAGGACTAATCTCAAGTTTTCCCTATGTCCCCTCTTAGTTCTAGAGTAGACCAATATCATCGATGAATACAATAACAAATCCATCTATCAACTTCAGAAGATCCTGTTCATCAAATCCATAAAGACAATTGGAGCATTCATCAGACCAAAAAGAATCACAAGAAATTCGTAATGACCATACATCGTCCGAAAGGCTGTCTTTGAAATATCCTCGTCCTGGACTCTAAGGTGATGGTAGTTAGAATGTACATCAATCTTGGAATACATAGCTGGACCCTGAAACTAATCAAACAGATCATCGATCCCGTGGCAGAGGATATTTTGCTGTTGTTTTATTCAACAGTGTGAAATCTATACACATCTTCATTGTCCCGTCTTTCATCTTGTTGAATAAATGGAGCTCCCCAAGGTGACAAACTCGACCTAATAAACCTTTATCCAAAAGCTCTTGCAACTGCTCCTTGAGTTCTCTCAACTCCGC
The DNA here is from genome assembly GCA_001598015.1 of Dorcoceras hygrometricum. Lineage (NCBI taxonomy): Eukaryota > Viridiplantae > Streptophyta > Magnoliopsida > Lamiales > Gesneriaceae > Dorcoceras > Dorcoceras hygrometricum. Next base: position 28,607 of record KV010654.1, on the reverse strand, counting down.
TGGTGCCAACCTTTATGATTCTCTTGATATTGAGTAGCATTAACTCAATGCCAAAATCTATTTCCCCTCTTGGAATGAAACCTGGAATCTCATTAGGAAATACATCAGGAAATCCTTGAAATGGGAAAATTACAAATCTCCAATCTAGGTTTGGGTGTTAGATCGAAAGTATATACCATGAATCTAGAGTTCTCGAGTGACAACAACCCAAATATTTCCATGGCTAAGACCATTGGAATCTTAGATTGGAAATCATCACCATAGAAATCTCAATTCTCACCAGAGGTCTAAACCAGATAACACCATGTAAATAGTCAATTGTAGGCCTATAACTTGCCAATGCATCCAATCCAAAAATATAGTCAAAATCCCGCATCTCCAGCTTAATCAAATTTGCCATTAAAAATTTCTCGTCAAACTTAATCACACAATTCAGAACTATTTCTTGAGAAAACAAACTTACATAGGCCAAAGTAGACACAGAAACAACATCAAACAACTGAGTAGTATCAATCCCATTCTTGTTATAGAACGACCAGACAGAAAATAATGTGATGCTCCTATGTCAAATAAAACTCATGCATGATAATAAAAAATATAACATGTATAACACCTCAATCACTATCTTGCTCTCATGTCATAGTATGCACACGAGCTTGCTGAGATCCCAAGACCTGTGGTTGAGAAGAACCTTTGAACTGTGAATAATGAGGCTACTGAAAGGATCCTCGAGACTGTAGAAAGCTCGACTACTGATGTGACTGAGCAGGAGTGTACGGTCTCAGGGACAATCCTCTATATTGAACTTGATGTGATGGAAAGAACTGACACCCTACGGATGCACCCTAGCATAATGTCCACTATACGCAAAGATTTCAGTCCCTTGCACTCAAGTACATTGTGTAGTCGGATGCCTATCTTCTCACTGACCTCAAAATTCCTTCCTCAAACTACCTCCACTAGAGTTGTCAGAACCAGAGGAACTAAAACCCAATTTCTTCTTGTACTTCTTCCATTTAGGCCTAAATCTCTGGTGACTAGACTGTTGTGTCCCCTGAGGAGGCTGAAAAGAATGCATCCTGGAGGTATAGGATAAAAACTCTAAGCAAACTATGACTGAAATTGAGTCTGCCTGTTCTGAAAGCCCTCCTCGATATAAATCGCCATGTTCACCACATCAGCATACAGTAGGAGAACTATCAAATACCAAAGGAAAAATATCTGGACTCAAACCATCTAAGAAGTTATTCCATTTTACCCTTTCCTAAGTAGCAATGTAAGGGACATAAGAGAGTAAAGAAGAGAACTGTCGAGCATATTCCTCCACTTTCATATTTCCCTGCACCAGGTGATTAAACTTTTACTCCTTAGCCTTATAATTGTACTCAGGTATGTACTCATGTCGAAATGCTGAACAGAAGCTCTCCAAAGAAATCACTTTCCTAATCTCTTTCATAGCTCTGGAAGTATCTTTTGACCATCTTTGTGCATGCTCTCTCAACTGAAAGGTCGTCAAATTCTATCATCATCATACTTAACCCTGTCAAACAGACCTTCCATATGCTCCAACCATCCCTCGACTAAAAACCACCCTCAACCTATCTAGCACGTTGATGCTTAGAACGATTAGGCTGAACAACATCATCCTCATGGTTCTGAGCCTCGGACTCATGTGCAACCTATTTTCCTAGTCTACCGCTCCTCTTAGGTGCCATCTAGAGGACACCAAGGTAAGCAATAATATAAACATGTAGAGATTATTGTCAAACACATGCAATAAAACAATTTATGTGTCTAGACTCGAGTGAATTAGAATCCAATTTGGCTAATCCGAGTTTAAGCTCTGATACCATAATGTAGGTCTGGTGCTCCTAATCAATAATTAAGTACATAAATAACCATAAAACGTGAAAGTATTTAAAAATGGGTCAAATTTTTAATTTTATGGCTTTTAAAGAAAACAGATATATAAATAAACATCGAATCATCGTCACCAAAGGGACTCCACTAGGTGAAACTCCTCCTGTTGCAACTGAGCCACCTGGACGATCAGTAATGGTCACCAACACGACCAATTAGCCCCAATGGGATGGGGTCAAACCCAGTACGAACAAAAGATAAAACAACAATCATAGTGAAACTGAAATTTTCTATATCCTATGGAATGCGTGTCTGGTAACAACTGAATAACGTGTACCAAAATTAGAGGCTAGGCAAAATGATCAACAAAACAGAAGTGGCTACATCATCAAAAGTTTGGGATCTATCCAGGCCATCTCAATGAAATAACGGAGGTGTACTAACTCAACACCACCAACTGTAATGACCACAACATCGAGATTTTGGAAGCTATCTGGTCTGTCTCAATGCGCTCATCGTGAGTGTTCTACACAATACACCCACTCCACGAGGCTACAAAATAGTTTCAGAAAGTCAACTCAAAAGTAGCCAAAGGAAATAAAGGCACAACATGAATACATATGCTCAATGCCATGGTATAAAAAATATATCCACGTAATCATCAAATATAAGAATGCAATAGCACGTCGTATTCAAGAACATAAAACCTATTTCAACCTCAATAAAAGATGTAAGCACGCGTTCAATCCGTACCTCAAAATATTTTACCAAATACCTCAATACAACACAGGGGCTGAAACAGAATACAAACACTGGCGGCAACTGGCGGTGGTGACAGCAACCAATGACGATGATGTGGTGGCGATGGCAGCGGCTCTCAGATGACCGGAAAATTTTCAAAAAATCACCCAAACATGTGGAATTCACTGGAATCATCTAAGAACATCCTACAACCCAAATGCATCCAAAATAGGCTTCAATTTTTCAAAAATCGAAGAAAATAGGTCGGGCCTCATCAGAAAACGGCCAAAAACTTCAAATGTTCATAACTTGCTCACATCAACACCAAAATTAATGATTCTTATCTAAAAATGAATTCAAGGAGAATAGCTATAATTACAGTAAACAGTTACCAAAATGGTGACTGCAATCGAAGACAAGCCATGCACCTTCCTCATCACTGACCTCTCTCCTCCGATCACCTCAGTCTATGAGACCGGTCGGTAAATGACGGGCTTTCTAGAGACGAACTCAATCGTATCAAAGGTGGTTAGATAGGAGTAGCCGATCTATGTAAATCGCAAAAAGAATCTGGTGGTTTGTGTGTGCATTTCCTCGCATACTATGTGTTTCGGTCCTTATTTATATTTCGGCTCCCTAAAATAAATTTGATCAAAAGTCTGGTTTTGTGCAATTATAGCCTTTTTCTATTATTTTAACTATAATATGTATTTATGTCATCTTAGACCTGGACTCCAAAACATACATAATCTTAGCAAAAAATCACATAGTTTCCAATAACTATTATTTGGTTAAGTATTTTATTTTCACACTTTAAAAATAAATTAACATTAGTTCTAACCAAATATTTGATAATTAATATCGGGTCCTCACACTCACTGTGCTCACCACTGCACCTTTAACCACCTTAGCTGTAACGCCCAGAAATCCTGATTACGTGAGATTGAGTGCATGACTAGGGGGAAAATTGGTTTTTAGAAAATTATATATCATTTTATGTGATAATTGATAATTTGATGTTTTAAGATGTTCTTGTCATTTTATTTTCCTGATCGAGTTCCGGATGCATGGACGAGACTGGGGACGATAGAGGTGAAATTTTATTTAAATTTTTAAGCCCTCAAATTTTTAAGAGCTAAAATTTATTATTTTAAGTAGTATTTATGAAGCATAAGAGTTTTTTATATATTTGTCGAGGGAAACCCATTTTTCGCCTATACGGGCTATAATGTCCCGCTGGTGGTTCTTCGCAGCAACAACAGCCTTTTGTTCCGTCCCAACGTTCAGGATTCCAACCTCGTGAGCCTTATAGGTTTGGAGTACCTTCGAGACCTCAGTTTTCGAGACTGTAGCAGGCTCAAGCGAATGCCTTGACAAGAGAGCATACTGATGAGATACCTACGGGAGTGATTCAAGGTACATGCCTTATCTTTGATTTTCCTGCACGAGTTTTGATTGACACTGGAGCATCGCACTCCTTCATTTCTGAGTTGTTCCCCACTGTGTGATGTTGTCTCCGTGTCCACCCCTGTTGGTGTGAGTCTGTTGTCCCGAAAGGGTGGTGTTGAATTTCTTGATTAGATTTGATGAGCATGTTTTGATGACCCATCTGATTGTTTTGGGAATTCGAGATTTTGATTGCATTTTGGGTATGGATGTGCTGACTGAGAATAGAGCGACCGTTGATTGTTTCCATGGTGTGGTGAGGTTTAGGCCTTGATCTGGAGAGAAATGGGAGTTCTATGGTGCTGATTTGCGACCTAAGATTCATTTAGTATCTGTCATGGAGATGTTTAGCTTGTTGTCGCTAGAGAATTCAGGGTTTATGATCTATGCCCTAGATGTTTCCCGTGAGTCGAGAGTGGAGTTGAGCGATGTTACGATTGCTCAAGAGTTCCCAGATGTGTTTCCAGACGAGATTCCTGGATTTCCTCCAAGACGAGAGATTGATTTTAGTATAGAGTTGGTGCCTGGTACAGCCCCGATTTCTAAAGCTCCGTATCGGTTGGCGCCAGCAGAGTTGAAAGAACTCAAGGATCAGTTGAGAGATCTTCTTGAGAAAGGCTTCATTCGACCGAGTATGTCGCCTTGGGGAGCTCCGATTCTGTTTGTGAAGAAGAAAGATGGATCTATGAGGATGTGCGTTGATTTTCGGCAATTGAACAAAGCGACAGTGAAGAACAAGTATCCTTTGCCTAGGATTGATGACTTGTTCGATCAGTTGCAAGGATCGACCGTGTACTCGAAGATTGATTTGCGATCTAGCTATCATCAGTTGCGGATTAGAGACGCTGATGTAGCGAAGACAGCTTTTCGGACGAGATACGGGCATTATGAGTTTCTTGTGATGCCGTTTGGATTGACGAATGCTCCTGCTGTGTTCATGGATTTGATGAATCGCGTCTTTAGCGAGTACATCAATCGATTTGTGATTGTCTTCATAGATGACATCTTGGTGTATTCGAGGAGTTTCAGAGAGCATAAAGAGCACTTGAGGCTAGTGTTGCAGAGACTGAGAGACTCGAAATTGTATGCCAAGTTCAACAAGTGTGAATTTTGTCTAGACAGAGTTATCTTCTTGGGTCATGTGATTTCAGCGCAAGGAATTTCTGTGGATCCTAGTAAGGTCGAAGCAGTTCTTAACTGGGAGCGACCTAGGAATGTTTTCGAGATCCGTAGTTTCTTGGGATTGGCTTGCTATTATAGGCGTTTCATTGAGAAGTTTTCTTCGATAGCCAGGCCGATGACTCAGTTGACCCAGAAGGATAGGAAGTTTGTTTGGACTGATGAGTGTGAGTCGAGTTTTCAGATGCTGAAGTAGAATTTGACTACTGCTCTTGTTTTGGCCTTGCCTTCGGGTTCGGGAGGTTTTGTGGTGTGCTCCGATGCTTCTCTGAGTGGTTTAGGATGTGTTTTGATGCAAAACAGGTGCGTGATTGCGTATGCATCTCGAAATTTGAAGCCTCATGAGACGAGATACCCTGTTCATGATCTAGAGTTGGCTGCGATTGGAAGTAGAATTTGACTACTGCTCTTGTTTTGGCCTTGCCTTCGGGTTCGGGAGGTTTTGTGGTGTGCTCCGATGCTTCTCTGAGTGGTTTAGGATGTGTTTTGATGCAAAACAGGTGCGTGATTGCGTATGCATCTCGAAATTTGAAGCCTCATGAGACGAGATACCCTGTTCATGATCTAGAGTTGGCTGCGATTGTGTTTGCCTTGAAGATATGGCGAAACTATTTGTATGGTGAGGAGTTTGTGGTGTACACCGACCACAAGAGTTTGAAGTATATCTTCACCCAGTCAGATTAGAATATGAGGCAACGTCGTTGGATGGAGTTGCTTAAGGATTTTGATTGCGAGATATAGTATCAACCTGGGCGGATGAACTTGGTAGCCGATGCTTTGAGTAGGAAAGCCCAGCCTGCGATGCTAACATCCTTGAGTATCTCGAGAGTCCACGAGCAGTTGAGTACTTCTGGTTGGCGATTCCAGCCGAGTGATCAGTACTTCATAGTTTCTTCGATTCAGGTTGAACCGCAAATTGTGATTGACATCAGAGAGGCGCAGAGGACTGATCCGTATATCCATGAGTTGAGGATTAAGGCCCAGAATGGTCAGTCTGGTGATTTCTCTGTTGCTTCTGATGGGTGTTTGAGATTTAGAGGAAGATTGGTGGTTCCGAACTTGATTGATTTGAAAGAGACTATTCTGAGTGAAGCGCATTGTAGTCGATATAGCGTACATCCAGGGGAGAAGAAGATGTACCATGCTTTGAAGCCTCACTACTGGTGGGAAGGCATGAAGAACGACATTTCTGGTTTTGTTGCTCGATGTTTGAATTGCCAGCAGGTCAAGGCTGAGAGAATGAGACATGGTGGATTGTTGTAGAGTTTAGAAGTGCCTCAATGGAATTGGGAGCACATCGCCATGGATTTTGTGACTCATCTACCTCGATCGAGTAGGGGATGCGATGCGATTTGGGTTGTGATTGATAGACTCTCGAATTCAGCCCATTTCATTCCCTATGATGTGAGGTGCTCGATGAAGAAAATGGCAAAGTTGTATGTCGACCATGTGGTTAGATTGCATGGAGTGCCTGTTTCTATAGTGTCAGATAGAGATCCAAGATTCACCTCTCGATTTTGGAAGAGTTTGCAAACAGCGATGGGTTCAAGATTGGCGATGAGCACTGCTTATCACCCCCAGACAGATGGCCAATGAGAGGACCATTCAGACTTTAGAGGATATGCTGCGTGCAATTGTGATGGATTTCAGTGGTGGATGGCAGGATTCTTTGTCCTTAGTTGAGATTTCTTATAATAACAGCTACCAAGTTACTATTGGAATGGCTCCGTTTGAAGCTTTATATGGTCGCAAATGTAGATCCCCGATATGTTGGGAAGAGGTTGGTGAGAGACAGCTTTCTACTCCTGAGTTTGTGCAGCATATGAAAGATCAGGTTGAATTGATTCGGAGTAGAATGAATGTTTCACAAGATATATATGCTAGCTATGCTAATAAGCGACGCAGACCGTTAGAATTTGAGGTTGGCGATCGTGTATTTCTCAAGATTTCTCCTTTCAAGAGTGTTATGAGATTCAGATTTAAGGGTAAGTTAGCTCCTAGATTCGTTGGTCTCTTTGAGATTGTTGAGCGGATTGGACAGTTGGCTTATAGATTGAAGCTGTCTGACGAGTTAGCAGCGATGCATGATGTGTTTCATGTGTCAATGTTGAGGAAATATGAGACAGATCCATCCCATGTGCTGAGGACTGATGAAGTAGAGCTAGACCAGACCCTGAGCTATGCTGAATATCCAGTGCAGATCCTGGATAGGAAGGAGAAGCAACTAAGGAATAAGGTTATACCGTTGGTGATGGTCCAATGGAGCAAGCATGGGCGTGAATAAGCTACCTGGGAAGTTGAGGAAAAGATGAGACAGGAGTGGCCTCATCTGTTTGAGCTATGACGGCAGCGTTCAGGTAACTTCTAGCTAGATTGATTTTGTGATTCAAGTGATTTTGTTGCTGAATTGAGATTCTGTTTAGTGTTGAGTTGTGCTAGACAGTATGGCATGAGTATATTAGGAATGGTGTCTAGTATAGTGTGTCATGAATGAGCTATCTTGCTGTTGTGATTTTGATTTGATGACTTAACTGATTTCGATGACGAAATCGATTTCTAGTGGGGGAGAGTGTGAGGACTAGAAATCTGTTAAGTATGATTTAATGGCTAATCAGCTTTTGGATTAAGATTTGTCATGAAAATTGTGATTTCTGGGTATTCAGATTTGACGTAGAGTCGATCAGCTGTGAGTTGCTGGTTATCGAGCAAAATCAGCGTCAACTTTGGAGTTCAGATGTTTCCTAGCGTATTTTTAGTAGCGGGTGTTGGTACGTCGTCGTTTGGATTATTTGGAACGATAGTGTTTTGGATTAGCGAAGAAAACAGCAGTGAGTTGCGTTAGCTCTCAGCGGTTGGTACTCAGTAGTAGCGTGAGCAGATGTCAACGCTAGTCAACGTAGCAGTTAGGGTTTAGAGAGAAGCAGCTGTTAGCGTTAGCGCGCGTGTGCGAGAAGGTGCCACTTGGTAGTCAACACAGCTGAGTTGACCACTGGTGTTATTAACGTAGTTCAGCTGTTGCTAGTGTAAGATATCTGTTTCAGTTGTTGGAGCTATGCTACGTCATTTTGATTAGTTGGTGCGACGTCGTTTGCTGTTTAGTAGAGCGTTTAGATGTGTATCAGCAGTGCCAGTTGAGGGCGAAAGCTGGTGTCAGCTTTGAGAGTAATTTTGCCTTAATATAAGCAGAGAACTGAATTGCTTAGAACAGTAGTGACTTGAGGGATTTATATACCAAGTGCTGCTCAACACTTAGAGTATTTTCGACCCCGATATTTCTTATCTCCTTGTTTGAAACCCTCGATAGTTACTGTTCATTCGAGCCCTTCTCCGATAAATTGCCGTCGATTTCCGCCGTTGTTTGAAGCGAGACCGGTGGCGATGAGCTCGTCTTGAGTTGCTCTTTCGATTGATACCATTTCGATTGCTTGAGTCGACGTTGGAGAGGGAACGCGAAGTAGCAGTGTTGCTCGAACGCTTTCGCAAGTTAGACCCGAGAGTTCTTCAGATCTCTTGAGCTTTTGGGTAAGTGATTTCGGCTGTTATGAGCTTAGTTCTAGCTGTTAGAAGCTGCTTTGATAGGTAGAACCAGATTTGAGTTCTGACCGTAGGTAGTAAGCTTTAGAAATTCAGCTGTGAACTAAGATATGAGGTTCCTTAATAGATTTGAGCTCCAGGGAAGTCCCTGCTGTGTTGGACGTGACCAGCGAGGTAGCAATTTTGAGCAGGCTGAATTTCCTGTGCCTGGTGAGATCTGTTGAGGTAGAAATTGAGAATTGAAGGTACGAGTTGAGCTTTTGTTAACAGCTTAGACACAGCGTGTGTCAGTTTCAGTGCTAATCACTCAAGAGTAAAGCACAAACAAGCACGTAATCACAGAAGCGTAAAATCGGGCTTAAAAAATTTCGAAATAATTTGGGCCTGAACTCAAATCGTCATTCCAAAATATCAATAATCAAAATACGAGTTAAATCAAACTCAAGCAAAACAGGTAACATAAAATCTCAAATCAGATACAGATCCTCATATACATATAAACACAGGGCATCCCCTGGTTCAATACATAATACAATATATAACTGGGACTCAAGGGAATGGGGATCGATCAGCTGGCGCTCCACTCGGTCCAGCTTGATTACCTGAAGATCCTGCAAATGGGTAACACAGACCCAAAAGACACAAAAGTAGGAAAAGAAATACGAGGTCAATCCTCAGTACGAAGAGCCATCAAAACAGCAAATAGATCCTGCAAATGGGTAACACAGACCCAAAGACACAAAAGTAGGAAAAGAAATACGAGGTCAATCCTCAGTACGAAGAGCCATCAAAACAGCAAATCATGCAACATGCTATAAATCAATGCTATGAAATGCATGAGGCTATCAAGGAATCGGTAATCAAGACCAGTGTATCAACTGGCAAATCATCTCAAGTCGAGCCTCTATACCCACACAGTGTATCAACCGGGTGTCCGTGATCTTCAGGGCCCATCAGCCCATCACAGCTCGGTGGTAGACACTCGAATCCGACAGTCACCACTCCGATGATAGCGTTGGACTTTTCAGGCACAACACATCTGTCGGCCAGTCACAACGTGGCTCTCAATCAGGACATCAATCAATCTGGCTCAAGATGTATGCATGAATGCCATTCAATAATCAATTCTAAATGCATACAATAACAATACGTGAAAACAGAACATCAATAACCAAATCAGGTAAAATCTGTTCATGTAATTCAGCCATCAATTCAACACAGAATTCATAACACGAAATATAGCCATGTCCACGCTCAAAGCTGTTAGAGCTGCTCAATTCGTACCTCACAGCTTCAATCTACCTCAACAGATTTCTCAAAGGCACGGCACAACTCAACCTGCACCAATCTGCCCCTCGCTGGTCACGCCCAACACAGCAGGCATTTCCTGGAAGCTGAAATCTGTCAAGGCATCTAATAATTTAGCTCAATTCTGATCCTCTACACAAAATTTCCTACGGCCAAGAACCTAACTCTGGTTCTGCCTCTAAACAAAGTACTAGCAGCTAATACTAAGCTTAGAACAGCAGGAAATTCTTTCTCAAAAGCTAAAGAGAGCTGAAGAAGTCTCGGGTTTCACTTGGCGAAGAAATTCGAACAACACTGCTACTTCGCGATATTCTCCAAGGTCGAACTACAGCCTCAAATGGGTAGCAATCGAAAGAGCAACTCAAGGAGAATCCAGCGCCACCGATATCGTTCAAAACAACGGCTGGAATCGACAGAAATCTAGGGAAGAAATGTTCGAGTGAACAGTAGCTATTGAGGGTTTCGAAGATGAAGATAAGAAATATCGGGTGGAAAAATAATCTAAGTGTCGCTCAACACTTGCATATAAATCTCCATACAACAGCTGATGTTCCCCTAAATCAGTCGTCAGGTAATGCTACAGTAGAAATCTTACAACTGAAACCAATGTTTCCCTTCAATCGAATCAGTTGATACAATCAAATGTTGCACTACACAGCGAGACATCAAAACTACGCCGTACCAACTAACCAAACGACGTCGCAGCTCTCCAACAGCTGAATCTAAAATAATATCAAAACAACGTAGCATCACTTCCTCAGCTGCCAGCAGATCTCTCTCTCCCAACGACCAACAGCTGAACACGCTAGCTAACTCAAAAGACGTCGTAGAGGAACACGTGACCATCGCTGTCAACAGATAATGACCAACACAACCAACAGCTGACACATAGCGTTACACTCAAAACGCTGTCGTTCCAACTTATCCAAACGACGTAGTTTTGTTACCCGATAACAAAGGTAAAACGACATCGCCTCACTACCAGCAGCTGGTCACTCAAACCAACAGCTGATCACTCTACTGAATCAACTCCCTTGCAAAGCAACGGCTGATTAGCGCTAGAACATCAGCAGTCAACTCCTCAGGGTTGACCAACACGTGGCATCATCTCGTTCAATCTCACGCCCGCGCAAAAACTGCCAACAAATTCCTCTCCAGCTGAATGCTGATGCAACTCACTGCTGAGTTCATCATGTAATAGCTCACAACTGATCACACTACTACTAAAATACCAACAGCTGAATTGCCCGCAAGCCTTCGCATAATAACGCTGTTGGCTTTACTTTTCCCAGCGATAAACCATACTGCTGAAACACTACTGGGATCATTTCCCGCTAGCAAAATGCAACTGCTGAACTCCAATTCCTCAAAATCTGAAATTCGTAATCCCTAAAATCTCGTGATTAATCCTAAGAAAAACTGATTAATCACTATTTGAATTTCTCAATCCTCAATTCTCCCCAACTTAAGAGATTTCGTCCTCGAAATCAAAGGCACAACAGGGAAGAATTCAAACCAAACATTTCAAGCAACACACAACAACTGAACAACTCGAATAAAAGGGAATTCTCACTATCATTGCTCAAATAGGTGAGGCCAGTCTTGTCGCATCTTTTCTTCCACTTCCCAGGTTGCTTCTTCTCGGCCATGCTTGCTCCATTGGACCATCACCAACGGAATTATCTTGTTCCTCAACTATTTCTCCTTCCTATCCAGAATCTGCACTGGATATTCAACATAACTCAAGGCAGAATCCAGTTCAACTTCGTCGGTTCTCAAAACATGGGAAGGATCTGGCTCATATTTTCTCAACATTGACATATGAAAAACATCATGTATCGCTTCTAACTCATCAGGCAGCCTCAATCTATAAGCCAACTGTCCAATCCTCTCAACAATCTCAAAGGGACCAACGAATCTAGGAGCCAATTTGTCCTTAAATCTGAATCTCATAACACTCTTGAAAGGAAAAATCTTAAGAAACACACGATCTCCAACCTCAAACTCTAACGGTCGACGTATTCGGTTAGCATAGCTGGTAAATCTATCTTGTGCAGCCTTCATCCTACTCCGAATCAAATCAATATGATCTTTCATATGCTGCACAAACTCAGGAGTAGAAAGCTGTTTCTCACCAACCTCTTCCCAACAGATTGGAGATCTGCACTTGCGACCATACAAAGCTTCAAATGGAGCCATCCCGATAGTCACTTGGTAGCTGTTGTTATACGAAAACTCGACTAAGGACAAGGAATCCTTCCAGTCACCACTGAAATCCATCACAACTGCACGCAGCATATCTTCTAAAGTCTGAATGGTCCGCTCAGACTGACCATCTGTCTGTGGGTGATAGGCTGTACTCATAGCCAATCTAGAACCCATCGCTGCCTGCAAACTCTTCCAAAATCGAGAGGTGAATCTTGGATCTCTATCAGACACTATCGACACGGGCACTCCGTGCAATCTAACCACATGGTCGATGTACAGCTTCGCCATTTTCTTCATCGAACACCTCACATCATAGGGAATGAAATGGGCTGACTTCGAAAGTCTATCAATCACCATCCAAATCGCATCGCATCCCCTACTCGATCGAGGTAAATGAGTCACAAAATCCATGGCGATGTTCTCCCAATTCCATTGGGGCACCTCTAAACTCTGCAGCAAACCACCAGGTCTCATCCTCTCAGCCTTGACCTGCTGGCAATTCAAACACTTAGCAACAAAACCAGAAATGTCGCTCTTCATACCTGCCCACCAGTAGTGAGACTTCAAGGCATGGTACATCTTCCTCTCGCCCGGATGCACACTGTACCGACTACAATGCGCTTCATTCATGATAGCTTCTTTCAAGTCGACTAGGTTCGGAACCACCAATCTCCCTCTAAATCTCAGAAACCCATCAGAAGCAACAGAAAAATCATCAGACTGACCACTTCGGGCTTTAATACTCAACTCATGGATATAGGGATCAGTCCTCTGTGAATCCCTAATGTCACTCACAATCTGCGGTTCAACCCGAATCGAAGAAACCAAGAAGTACTGATCACCCGGTTGAAATCTCCAACCAGAAGTACTCAACTGCTCGTAGACTCTCGAGACACTCAAAGATGCTAACATATCAGGATGGGCTTTCCTACTCAAAGCATCGGCTACTAAGTTCATTCGCCCAGACTGATACTGAATCTCACAGTTAAAATCCTTGAGCAACTCCATCCAACGACGTTGCCTCATATTCATGTTGGGGAACCGTGGCGGATCCGGATCACGCCTCCCGGCGAGGCAGCGGAAGAACAAAAATTGGGCCGGGAGACGATCAATACAATTCAAAACATGCAAGCTATGAACCATTCATAGGGTGTTTTAGTTAATTACCTTACTGGCAACTCGTGCCTAGCTCCGACCAGTTTCGCGAGGAAACCGGCACTTCACGGTAGGCGGCGGTAGATTACGTCAATCAGGTCCACGACCAGAAGGGAGACTCCTTCGTCAGCCTGCACTAGAAGGCCTGACGAGATCAGCGCGGACGGATTCTCCTCGTCAAGTTGGCCGGAACAAATTCCGGCGAAGCGAGGCGGCGACGGCGGCGGCTTTTGAGATAGGAGAGGGAGCGGCGCTTTTGCTAGGGTTAGGGTTTGATTAATGTGTGTTAGTTATGAAGCCTAAGTCTACATTAAGTAGACTCATGATAGACTTGGACCGGCCCAACGGGCCCGGGTCCAACGGATGAACATTCGGTTCATCCCTATCACCGTGACTTCATCATAACTCCGATCGCCGATCAGATCGGACCGATCGACTCAGTTTCCAAAACTGAATACTATGATCTGAAAAACCATTTTTCAGAACCCCAGTGCAAAATGACCGTTTTGCCCCTCAACAGCGGAAA
>KV010653.1:93040-107043 GCA_001598015.1 Dorcoceras hygrometricum | reverse complement strand
ATCTACTCTGCATGCCTCAGAACATACACAATCGTTACCCTACCAATGAAACATGGTACTTCGCATCGCAGATACTAGTCTCGAACTCGGGCGGCCTTATCCTCATTTTGACGGCCCAATCGACTAGGAACACGTTTAGAATACACAGCGACTATTAGATGTGTTTCATGATAGCCGTCATACCCACTATCAAATCTAACATACGCTTTAGTGTATTCTAGGTCTTTACTCAACACAATTGTAAATCATTACACACATAATGAAAGTAAAGAATGCCATATAAAAGAATGCGAATATCATATATAAAGATTGTTTGTACAAGAGTCTATAAAACCCACACGCCACAAGTTGGCTAGTTGGGCATCTACTCTAACAGACTCAGTCCTCTGCTACTCGAAGATTGGCCATTGCCTCTGCCCGATTGCTCTACCAACAACCTAAGGAGTTGGGCAATACTAGCGTTACTATCAGAGCTGGATTCATCTATCGGGGTGTTTCCTCTTCCTCTTCCTCGTCTAGACATCTTAATCTATAATCCACCACATATGAACATCAGATCATGCTAAAATCAAAAAGATACATGCTCTAAAATAAAAAATAAAACCCACAGCTCAGGAGAAATGGTTGACGAAATCTGTCCCAACTGGAAATGTGTGTGTTTATCTCTGGACCATGCTTTGATACCAAGTTTGGACGCCCACGCCCATGGGAGCCAACGGATTTGTCTAAAAAGAAATAAAAAGAGAAATGGAAGGGCAGAAATAAAATATTGTAAGCCGTATTTCCTTACAAAAGAAAATTCGAACTACCAACGATTGGCGCCAAATAGTAATAACAGATTTCAACAAACAGACTTGAGATACAAAATGCAATTGTGAAATTACTTCTGGAACTCTATCTGAATTCACTATTGTTGTAATAGATCTTAATACAGGTTTGACAAAAGATCAAAAACAACAATAACATTATTACGGAACCGCCGGCCTTCGATAAACACCCACACGCCACAGCTGGATCAGCTCCCGCCTCCCGCCTCCCGCCTTCCCCAGAGCTGACTCACCTGCACCAAGAAAGCTAGTGAGCCTAGGGGCTCAGCAAGAAAAACTGAGAATAACAAGAGCACAATATGCAGGCAGGCACAATACATAAGATATCATAGTTTAAAGGAAGTCATTTAAACATAATTCAATCGTAAACATCTACTCTGGGAGAACTCAGATCTCAACATTATTTTCTTCAGACTTATGGCTCAGAGCTCTCCTTAGGTCCCGTTGCATTTGATCAAGTTACTTCTGAATTCAGTTACTATATGGAGAAATTCGCCCTGTATGAAGGGGCAACTGTCACGCTCGACTGCTGTTCACCCTTCCTATGTGAACCGTCTGTTATCTTTGCCATAAATCTTAAAATCTGAACATTTTCTTCCTTTAAAAAACATCTGGATGAAATCAGATTCAACATCGATGTTCACTTCTTTTTAAAACTCATTTTCTCACAAAATAGCATTTTCACTGAGCATCCAGTTAGGGATAGGGAGAACAGATGTCTGAATGAAATAGTGTCTGGGTACAGGATACAATTCAGATGTTAGAGACAGCTGTGACTTTGGGAACACTATCGCTAACAGTAAGTTCAGATGTTAGAGTGTAAATGTTGTCGCTAGCGAGGGATTCAGATGTCGCCAGAGGATAGTGTTTAGAAACAGATATCTGTCTATGAAATAATAATGTATAGAAGTAACAACAGATTTTGGCCTCGGTCAACTCAGATTTCAACGAATTGGGTTGGTCAACTCAGATGTCAACGAAGAAAACACTATACACAAGGTCGTTCAGATGTCAATACAACTGGATTGGTCAACTTAGATGTCACCACAAAGGTAAAATGGTCGATAACATGAAAGCTGAACAAACTTGGATATGAAGCAAAACTGGATAATGGTATAAAAACATGTGTTACTGTGAAATCTGGTTGCTAATATACGAAACAGAAATCTGGCTATGGAACTAGTGCTGTATTATTACGAACGACAACCAGAGATACCAGTTCTGCTTATCAAACCAGAACAACATCTCGATTCGACCAGCATCATCGATTACTTGGAGTCAAGTTCAAACACTGCCATTCACCAGAAGAAGAACTTTGTGATATACATTGAACTGGAATCTGTCATGCTCAGCAATGTAAACAACATCTTTTGCGTAAAGCACATTTTGAGTTTCCGACGGAAACTAACTGTGAACCCGAAACAACATACATGTTTTTCAAAACCAACAGAGGCATGAACAATAACTGAAAGGGATCAATATATACTTTCATGACGTAGCAAGAATCAGATTTACTTGCCTTATCACTGGGAAACACAAAGCACAGCAGGTCACCACAGCAAGTCTCCTCAAGCACAACGACATGCTCCACTGGTTTTAGATGAAAATGAAAGTTTCTTGCAAATAATGGAACTTATAGTTCATAAGGACAATAGGCATGGGCGTTGGTGGGTGTCAGGGGAAAACACTTGAGTAGTCATGGTGTACCATGCTTAATTCTCAAGATTTTATTAAAAGTACCCTGTCACTATTTTAATTTGTGAAAGCGTTACTCAAATCTAAAAAACAAAATGAACCATTTCCCATCCCGAAATTGTTTTATTTGCGAAATCTGAAATAGCTCGATTTGTGCTCGGAGTGACATCTGTTCAGACCTCTGGACCGTGTCTAAACTCTGAAAATAAGAAATCAACTTTCAAATAAACAAACAAGTGGAAGTCTGAAATTTCTAAAGGGTCCTTAAATTAAAAAGGACTAAAAATTGTGGTCCTACGGATTGTGGGGCGCTACAATACGAGTCTCCACGTCCGCCATGTTGACATCGTGGCGGATGTAGGTCGCAGTCCATCAGTAAACTGCCTCAACTTCTCACTCTCAACTGTAGCAATCGAGGGCACAAAGGTACACCCTCGCTCAAACTGCCTCACATACTCAGCAACCGTCTTGTATCCCTGGCGGAGACTCATAAACTCCCGAATCAGCTGGCTCCGGGCATCCATTGGAAAATACTTCTCGTAAAAGACTTTCTTGAACTCTCCCCAAGACAGGCTCTCCAGATACAGTCTGTCAGGCCCCGTGCTAATTAACAAGGATTAATAGCACAATTAAGCACATAAACGCGGAAGCATAAAATAGGGCTAAAAATTTTCGAAATAAAGTTGGGCTTGAACCAAATCATGTCTTCAAAATAGTCATACTCAAAATACGATCTAAATCCAAACTCATACAACAACAGGTAATCACAAATCAAATCAACAGCGATCCCCCAAATACATACAACCTCAGAGCATCCCCTGGATCAATACATAATCACTGCTGATATAATACAAACATCTCAGCACTCTACTAACTCATACAGCAAACGACGTAGCATAGCTTCTACTGCTGAAACCTATCTCTCGCTAGCAACATCTGAATAGCGCTAACAACTAGCAGTCAACTCAGCTGTTGACTAACACACGACAACTTCTCTCGCCCGCGTGCTAACGCTAACAGCTGCCTCTCGCTACACTCTCACTGCTGAGTTGACTAGCATTGACATCTGGCCACGCTACTACTGAATACCAACATCTAAATCTTACCACTGCTGAATACTCACTACCAAATGCCCGCAAAACCTCGTGCAAGAACGCTGCTGGCCTATCTTCTTCCAGCGATAAACCTCAAGTCTGAACTACCACTGGAATCATTTCCCGATAGGGAAATGCAACTGCTGGACTCCAAATTCGACGCAGATCTCACTCGATCACCAACTTCTCACTGCTGAACACTCTACGTCTAAATCTGAGCACCCAGAAATCACAATTTCCGTGACAATCGTAATCCAAAAGCTGATTTGCCATTAAATCATACTTAACAGATTTTTAGTCCTCACACTCTCCCCCACTAGAAATCGATTTCGTCCTCAAAATCAGTTAAGTCATCAAATCAAAATCAGAACAGCAAGATAGCTTATTCATGACACACTATACTAGACACCATTCCTAATATACTCATGCCATACTGCCTAGTAAATCTTAATACTAAACAGAATCTCAATTCAGCAGCAAAATCACTCAAGTCACAAAATCAATCAAACTGGAAGTTACCTGAAACGCTGCTGCTATAACTCAAACAGATGAGGCCACTCCTGTCTCATCTTTTCCTCAACATCCCAGGTAGCTTCTTCACGTCCATGCTTGCTCCATTGGACCATCACCAACGGTATAACCTTACTCCTCAGTTGCTTCTCTTTCCTGTCCAGAATCTGCACTGGATATTCAACATAGCTCAGGGTCTGGTCTAGCTCTACTTCATCAGTCCTCGGCACATGGGATGGATCTGGCTCATATTTTGTCCATTGACACATGAAAAACATCATGCATCACTGCTAACTCATCAGAGCTTCAATCTATAAGGCAACTGTCCAATCCGCTCAACAATCTCAAAGGGACCAACGAATCTAGGAGCTAACTTACCCTTAAATCTGAATCTCATAACTTGAAAGGAGAAATCTAGAGAAATACACGATCGCCAACCTCAAATTCTAACGGTCTGCGTCGCTTATTTGCATTGCTAGCATATCTATCTTGTGCAGCTTTCATTCTACTCCGAATCAATTCAACCTGATCTTTCATATGTTGTACAAACTCAGGAGTAGAAAGCTGTTTTTCACCAACCTCTTCCCAACAGATCGGTGATCTACACTTTCGACCATACAATGCTTCAAACGGAGCCATTCCAATGGTCACTTGGTAGCTGTTATTATAAGAAAACTCAACTAAGGACAAAGAATCCTGCCAGCCACCACTGAAATCCATCACAACTGCACGCAGCATATCTTCTAAAGTCTGAATGGTCCTCTCAGATTGGCCATCTGTCTGGGGGTGATAGGCTGTACTCATAGCCAATCTTGAACACATAGCTGCTTGCAAACTCTTCCAAAATCGAGAGGTGAATCTCGGATCTCTATCTGAAACTATCGAAACAGGCACTCCATGAAATCTAACCACATGATCGTCATATAACTTTGCCATTTTCTTCATCGAGCACCTCACATCATAGGGAATGAAATGGGCTGACTTAGAGATCTATCAATCACCACCCAAATCGCATCATATCCCCTAGTCGATCGAGGAAAATGAGTCACAAAATCCATGGCGACGTGCTCCCAATTCCATTGAGGCACTTCTAAACTCTGCAACAATCCACCAGGTCTCATTCTTTCAGCCTTGACCTGCTGGAATTTCAAACATCGAGCAAAAAAACCAGAAATGTCGCTCTTCATGCCTTCCCACCATTAGTGAGATTTCAAAGCGTGGTACATATTCTTCTCCCCCGGATGCACACTATAATGACTGCAATGCGCTTCATTCAGAATAGTCTCTTTCAAATCAATCAAGTTCGAAACCACCAATCTACCACGAAATCTCAAACATCCCTCAGAAGCAACAGAGAAATCTTCAGACTGACCATTCTGGGCTTTAATCCTCAACTCATGGATATACGGATCAGTCCTCTACTCCTCTCTGATGTCAATCATAATTTGTGGTTCAACCTGAATCGAAGAAACTATGAAGTACTGTTCGGCTGGAATCGCCAACCAGAAGTACTCAACTGCTCGTGGACTCTCGAGATACTCAAGGATGTTAGCATCGCAGGCTGGGCTTTTCCACTCAAAGCATCGGCTACCAAGTTCATCCGCCCAGGCTGATACTGTATCTCGCAATCAAAATCCTTAAGCAATCCATCCAACGACGTTGCCTCATATTCAAATCTGACTGGGTGAAGATATACTTCAAACTCTTGTGGTCGGTGTACACCACAAACTCTTCACCATACAGATAGTGTCGCCATATCTTCAAGGCAAACACAATCGCAGCCAACTCTAGATCATGAAGGGGGTATCTCGTCTCATGGGGCTTCAACTGTCGGGACGCATACGCAATCATGTACCCGTTCTGCATCAAAACACACCCTAAACCACTCAGAGAAGTATCGGAGCACACCACAAAACCTCCAGAACCCGAAGGCAAGGCCAAAACAGGAGCAGTAGTCAACTTCTCCTTCAGCATCTGAAAACTCGACTCACACTTATCAGTCCAAACAAACTTCCTATCCTTTTGGGTTAACTGAGTCATCGGCCTGGCTATCGAAGAGAACTTCTCAATGAAACGCCTATAGTAGCCAGCCAATCCCAAGAAACTACGGATCTCGAAAACATTCCTAGGTCACTCCCAGTTAAGAATTGCTTCGACCTTACTAGGATCCACAGAAATTCCTTGCGCTGAAATCACATGACCCAAGAAGATAACTCTGTCTAGCCAAAATTCACACTTGCTGAACTTGGCATACAGTTGTGAGTCTCTCAGTGTCTGCAACACTAGCCTCAAGTGCTCTTTATGCTCTCTGAAACTCCTCGAATACACCAAGATGTCATCTATGAAGACAATCACGAATCGATCAATGTACTCGCTAAAAACGCGATTCATCAAATCCATGAACACAGCAGGAGCATTCGTCAATCCAAATGGCATCACAAGAAACTTATAATGCCCGTATCTCGTTTGGAAAGCTGTCTTCGCTACATCAGCGTCTCTAATCCGCAACTGATGATAGCCAGATGGCAAATCAATCTTCGAGTACATGGCCGATCCTTGCAACTGATCGAACAAGACATCAATTCTTGTCAAAGGATACTTGTTCTTCACTGTCGCTTTGTTCAACTGCCAAAAATCAACGCACATCCTCATAGATCCATCTTTCTTCTTCACAAACAGAATCGGAGCTCCCCAAGGCGACATACTCGGTCTAATGAAGTCTTTCTCAAGAAGATCTCTCAACTGATCCTTGAGTTCTTTCAACTCTGCTGGCGCCAACCGATACGGAGCTCTAGAAATCGGGGCTGTACCAGGCACCAACTCTATACTGAAATCAATCTCTTGTCTTGGATGGAATCCAGGAATCTCATCTGGAAACACATCTGGGAACTCTTGAGCAATCGGAACATCACTCAACTCCACTCTCGACTCACGGGAAACATCTAGGGCATAGATCATAAACCCTGAATTCTCCAGCGACAACAAACTAAACATCTCCATGGCGGACACTATAGGAATCTTAGGTCGCGAATCAACACCATAGAACTCCCATTTCTCTCCTGATCGAGGCCTAAACCTCACCACACCATGGAAAAAATCAACGGTCGCTCTATTCTCAGTCAGCACATCCATACCCAAAATGCAATCAAAATCTCGAATTCCCAAAACAATCGGGACAACAGGCTCACACCAATAGGGTTGGACACGGAGACAACATCACACAGTGGGGAAGAACTCAACCCACGCTCATACACAAACAACTCAAAAATGAAGGAGTGTGATGCTCCAGTGTCAATCAAAACTCGTGCAGGAAAATCAAAGATAAAGCATGTACCTTGAATCACTCTTGTAGGTATCTCATCAGCATGCTCTCTCGTCAAGGCATTTGCCTGAGCCTGCTGCGGTCCCGGAAACTGAGGTCTCGAAGGTACTCCAAACCTAGAAGGCTCATGAGGTTGGGATCCAGATCGTTGGGACGGAACAAAAGGCTGCTGTCGTTGCGAAGAACCACCAGCGGAAACTTGTTGCGACTGACCCAAAGACTTCCCTCCCATCAAAGGACACGCTCGAGCAAAATGTCCCGGTTGTCCACAGAGATGACAAAGACCTCAAACTCCACGACACTGCGAAGTCTCATGCTTCCCTCCGCACTATCCACAAAACACACCACCAGAACTACTGCCACCAGAAATCACAGAACCA
The DNA here is from genome assembly GCA_001598015.1 of Dorcoceras hygrometricum. Taxonomy (NCBI): domain Eukaryota; kingdom Viridiplantae; phylum Streptophyta; class Magnoliopsida; order Lamiales; family Gesneriaceae; genus Dorcoceras; species Dorcoceras hygrometricum. The sequence goes on along the minus strand of KV010653.1, from coordinate 99,215 downwards.
GAGGAACTCTAATGCGCTTTCTTCTTAAACTGTTTGCCTCGCTGTTTGAACCTCTGACGATTCGATTGCTGTGACCCATGAAGAGACTGAAACGATTGCGACACATCTTTCACCGGTTTAAAAGAGCGCCCCACCGATGGATGAACCGGAGCCTGTGCCTCCAACAAACTCTCCTCAATATCTACAGCCCGATCCACGGCCTCAGCATAAGTCGCAGGTGAACCAGACAACACCATCCGGAACAAATCAGGCCTCAAACCCTTCAGAAACTTGTTCCTTCCTCTCCTGGTTAGCTACATGGGGAACATACATCAAAAGCGAAGAGAACTGTCTGGCATACTCGGCCACCTGCATATTCCCTTGCTTCAAGTTGTCAAACTCTCGCTCACGACTGTTGTAGTAGGACTCTGGGGTATACTCCTGTCGAAACGCTGCACAGAAGCTCTTCCAAGTAATCACAGCCCCACTCTCACGCAAGATACGGGAAGTATCTCTCCACCAACGCTGTGCATTATCTCTCAATTGCAACACCGCTAGCTTCAATCTCTTATCAGGAGCATACTCCAAAGTATCAAACAATTCTTCCATCTGAACTATCCAACCTTCAGCCATCAAACCTCCTGCAAACGTAGGGGGATTCGTCCGCTGAAACCTCGCTAAGACTAACTCCATCTCACCAATCTGTCTCGTCACATCCTCAACCTCTGCCTGTCTCTCTCGACGACGGAAAGGGATGTTTTGCTGAATGCCCTCATCACTATCCGAGGCCCTAGACTCCTCAGCGGAACGTCTAGAGTCCTACCTCTACCTCTTGTCGACGCCATCAAATCAAATCTCAAGGTAAGAACTAACAGCAGATAATCACAGAGGCAAGTAAAATTATCACATAAGCCACAGATTCAATCAAAATCAAATCCAAACTCTGTTCTTAGACTCGAGTGTGATCAAAGGAAAATGAGCTTATCCCAGTTTAAGCTCTGATACCAAAAGTGTCAGGCCCCGTGCTAATTAACAAGTATTAATAGCACAATTAAGCACATGAACACGGAAGCATAAAATAGGGCTAAAAATTTTCGAAATAGTCATACTCAAAATATGATCTAAAAATCCAAACTCATACAACAACAGGTAATCACAAATCAAATCAACAGCGATCCCCCAAATGCATACAACCTCAGGGCATCCCCTGGATCAATACATAATAAAATAATAACTGGGACTTCAAGGAAATGGGCATCGACCAGCTGGGGTTCCAGTCTGTCCAGCTTGGTTACCTGAAGATCCTGCAACTGGGCACACAGACCCAAACAACACAAAAGTAGGAAAAGAGTACGAGGTCAAGCCTCAGTACGAATGAGCACTAATATAACAGCAAAACATGTTATGAATGCATGTGGTTGTCAAGGAACATCGGTCAACAAGGCCTGCTAATCAGCTGGCAGTAATCTCAATCGAGCCTCTACACCCGCACAGTGTATCAACCGAGGAAATCATCGGTCCGTGATATTCAGGCCCGTCAGCCATCAAGCTCGGTGGTATTCAGACACAACCAATCAACCGGTCACCACTCCGATGATAGCGTTGTACCTTTCAGGCACGACACATCTGTCGGCCGGTCACAACGTGGCTCTATCTCAGGTTCTCAATCGATCAAAGGCTCAATATGTATGCATGAATGCCATGAAATTCAAATCAAATTTCAACATGCATATAATACGTAAACAGAACATATAAATTCAATCAAGCTGTTCACGTAAACACAGAATTCACATAGCACAGATTTCATGCCTCAAATACTATCACGCTATGTCTAAGCTATTAACAAAAGCTCAACTCGTACCTCTGCATTCAAATTCTACCTCAACAGATCTTACTCAGGCACGGCAGCTTCAAATTCTCAAACTTGCTACCTCGCTGGTCACGTTCAACACAGTAGGGATTTCCCTGGAGCTCAAATCTGTTAAGGAATCTCATATCTTAGTTCACAGCTGAATTTCTAAAGCATACTACCTACGGTCAGAACTCAAATCTGGTTCTACCTATCGAAGCAGCTTCTAATAGCTAGAACTAAGCTTAAAACAGCCAAAATCACTTACCCAAAAGCTCAAAAACGCTGAAGAACTAAATCTCATATCTTAGTTCACAGCTGAATTTCTAAAGCATACTACCTACGGTCAGAACTCAAATCTGGTTCTACCTATCGAAGCAGCTTCTAATAGCTAGAACTAAGCTTAAAACAGCCAAAATCACTTACCCAAAAGCTCAAAAAAGCTGAAGAACTCTCGGGTCTAGCTTCGCAAAAACGTTCGATCAACACTGCTACTTTGCATTCCTCTTCAACGTCGACTCAGGCCACCTACTGGTATCAATCGAAAGAGCTACTCAAGCCGAGCTCAGCGCCACCAGTCTCACTCCAAACCACGGCGGAAATCGATGGAAATTTACCGGAGAAGGGTTCAAATGAACAGTAACTATCGAGGGTTTACTGGAGAAAACGATGAGAAATATCAGGTTCAAAATACGCTAAGTGTTGAGCAGTACTTGGTATATAAATCCTCGAATCACTGTTGTTCTAATCAATTCAGATCTCTGCTTATAATAAGGCAAAAGTCCTCTCAAAGCTGACTCCAGCTTTCGCTCACTGCTGATACAATACAAACATCTCAACACTCTACTAACTCATACAACAAACGACGTCGCACCAACTAATCAAAACGACGTAGCATAGCTTCTACTGCTGAAACCTATCTCTCGCTAGCAACATCTGAATAGCGCTAACAACTAGCAGTCAACTCAGCTGTTGACTAAAACACGAAAACTTCTCTCGCCCGCGTGCTAACGCTAACAGCTGCCTCTCGCTACACTCTCACTGCTGAGTTGACTAGCGTTGACATCTGGCCATGCTACTATTGAATACCAACATCTGAATCTTACCACTGCTGAATACTCACTAATAAATGCCCGCAAAACCTCGCGCAAGAACGCTGCTGGCCTATCTTCTTCCAGCGATAAACCTCAAGTCTGAATTACCACTGGAATCATTTCCCGTTAAGGGAAATGTAACTACTGGACTCCAAATTCGACGCAGATCTCACTCGATCACCAACTTCTCACTGATGCATCACTCTACGTCTAAATCTGAGCACCTAGAAATCATAATTTCCGTGACAATCTTAATCCAAAAGCTGATTTGCCATTAAATCATACTTAACAGATTTCTAGTACTCACACAGTCCAACCACTGTGCCTTTCAACCATAGAGCGGCGTCTCCCTTCAGCATGAAAATGGCACAACGGACCTTGTCGGCATCCACCAGCCCCATGTAGTCATATATAGTCTCCAGGGATCGAATCCACTTCTCAGCAACAAGTGGATCAGTGGTTCCAGCAAACTCCTTGGATCCCTGCTTGCGGAACCTCTCTGCAACGTCTTCTTCATACGAATTCCCAGGTCGCTCTGACTGACGCTCCAAAAGTCTGGTAATCCCAGCTAGCATGTCCACGCTAGCTCGCTCATACATAGTCAACTGAGTGTGTGGGGGAGGAGGAGGTGGTTTAGCACCATCCTGTGGGGTCCTAGCACGTCGTGGAGGCATTGTTCTGATACACCAAAACCTTATCACGTAAATCTAAGTGCATGACTAAGAGTCTATTTTTAAAATTCTAAGGCCAAAAATATCATGCAAGGCTAAAACATGCAGCAAGCAAACATAAACATAACTAAAAAAATAAAACTCGCAGACTGATAGTGCGACTTCTGAGCTCCACACAGCAAGCAAGTACCCCACCAGAACCACCGCTCTGATACAAACTGAAAATAAACCAAACTCTAGAAGTTTTTTTAAAAATATGCGGAAGCAAACATAAATTTAAGCTATGGCTCGTTCTTTCTAAAACGTTTCTAAATCATTTTCTCAAAAATACTTTAAACATAAATAAAGGAATATTTAAAACGTTGAAACATTCAAGCGTAATAAATTCACTGTGTAAAAATGCTTAAAGTAAACATGTTTAAAAACCAATATCTGAAACTGAATCATGACAGACTAAAAACATAAAGGCGGTCACGGGTTACTGCTACAACAGGCGCTCAGACGTTCTCACCGCCAGTCGGGATGTACTCATCGCCAGGGTCATCACCTGTACCATTTAAACCTAGTGAGCCTAGAGGCTCAGCATGCTCTATCGTAATACATAAAAAAGTACATACTAATAAAATCGCATGCAAGCATATACTTGTAATTAAAATAACGTTTAAGCGTGAATGCATGCGTGATCTTAAAACATTTCATATCGTGCATTTCATATCATAACATATAAGGCATGGCATAACGTAACCTGAAAAACGTATGAGTCGTATCAGTGAATGTGAGCGGGCGTATGACTGATCAGTCATAAAAACCAACGTACGTGGCGGTGTGATTCACCCCGATATCACACGAGGATCCCTATATGTCACACCTCCTATTAATTGCCACTTCACCATGTCGTGATCACATGGATCCATAGGCCCTATAATCATATCTAAAAACAGGGGATCTCCGGCCCCGCCTACCCGGTTAACTCCCATCGTAGACTTGCCACATCACTTCAATCCCTCGGGTTATAACTCAAAAAAAAACATTACTGATCATTTCATAAATCTTATGATGCGTGAATTTCTTAAAATCATGTAATAAAACTTGTCCGTTAATGTATATTTAATCATTTCCTTGAAAACGTTTACGTACATAAAATACTACATATATAATTAAACATATATTTACGGGCTTCTACATTTTTCTACTTCGGTCGAGAATTGATTCCGGGCCTGGCTCACCTCTTCTAGACCGAACATCGCTCTAAACTCGGCCGGTGAAACGAATGTTCACCTGTTTTTCCCATTTTTGCCAAATTCTTTAAATTTTTGATAAAATCAAGGCTAATGGGACTAATTAAAATCAATTTTGACTTATAGAAATCAATTTGGGACTTATCAAATCAATTTTGTTGGATCTGTTTTGACATATCCTAATTAAGTTTTGAATTACACAAAACCTCATAATTGTGATTCTAACAATTTTAATTAAGCGTACAGGTTTTAGGAACGAAGAAGACAATCAGCAGCAGCTGTATTTGTCCAGCAGATGGTTCACATTATAAATGTTCAGCAGTTGGTTTGGTGTTCATGGAATCAGCAGTTGAATTAGCGATGGAGACGTCCAGAGTTGATTCAGTTGTTTGTAATCAGGCGTAGGCCAAAGTTGAACCAGCTGGAGCATAACAATCCAGCAGATGATGAAGATCAGCTGCAAGCGCTAAGAAGCTACAGTGAACCAGCTGGTACATGAATAGAGAAGCGCGCTGAAGAGTTAGTTCGAGATGATGAAGACCAGCTGGAGGCGCAAGAAAGGAAGCGATTATAAGTACTGCTGACGAATCTGTTAGCAGTCGCAAAGATATAAGTACTGTTGATGAATCTATCAACAGTCGCTATCCAAAAAGCAAGAAGAAGAAGATTTCATTTATAAGTACTGTTGATGAATCAATCAGCAGTCGCAATTCAAGAAGAAGAAGAATCACAAGATGGAACTGGAACGAAGAAGTTCAGAAGGAAGCTTCAGATGAAGATATCAGCAGATGAGAAGAGGCGCTAGATATGGAATGAGCTGTGATGACATCAGCCTTGATGTCATCACAATCAGCAGATGGCTTTCTGCAGATGAAGCAAAGCGCGAGAGGAGAAGCGACGTCGTGTTGAGATTCAGCAGATGGATTAGTTGTTGATGACGTCATCGGTGACGTCATCCAGTCGCAAGAATCAGCAGGTAGCTTGCATTCCAACGCAAGAGGAAGCGACGTCGTATGGAGAAGCATCCAGTCGCAAGCTACAGTGCAATCAACAGATGCTATTTGGAGATAGTGATTGCAAAACGATGTCGTTTACATAAGTTACGTCGTGTTGAGATTCAGCAGATGGATTAGTTTTTGATGACGTCATCGGTGACGTCATCCAGTCGCAAGAATCAGCAGGTAGCTTGCATCCAGACGCAAGAGGAAGCGACGTCGTATGGAGAAGCATCCAGTCGCAAGCTACAGTGCAATCAACAGATGCTATTTGGAGATAGTGATTGCAAAACGATGTCGTTTACATAAGTTGATACGACAGCGTTTTGCTATTGCACTAAAGATTCAG
>KV010653.1:50966-64710 GCA_001598015.1 Dorcoceras hygrometricum | reverse complement strand
CCGAAGTAAGAGCGTGAAGCTCCAGACCCTCGATCGAGAAGAGTTGATTTACTATGGGAAGAACAAGGAGCGAAAGTCCCTACTTTCTGCAGCCCAAGCATGGACAGCCATGAAGACCGGAGCAGAAGTTTTCTTGGCAATGATCCAAGAAATAAAAGAAGGAGACGAACTCAAGATAGAAGACATCCCAGTGGTGCAAGAGTTTGCAGATGTATTTCCAGATGACTTACCTGGAAATGTGCCTGATCGAGAAATTGAGTTCGAGATCAACCTAGTGCCAGGGTCGGCTCCAATATCCAAGGCACCCTATCGAATGGAACCTGCAGAACTCAAGGAGCTCAAGGATCAACTACAGGAACTGCTGGACAAAAAGCAGATTCGACCCAGTGTGTCACCCTGGGGAGCTCCAGTTTTATTCGTCAAGAAGAAGGATGGATCTATGAGATTGTGTATCGACTACCGAGAGTTGAACAAGATCACAATCAAGAACAAGTATCCCCTTCCAAGAATTTACGACCTCTTTGATCAACTCAAGGGAGCTACAACCTTCTCCAAGCTGGATTTGAGGTCAGGCTATCACCAGCTAAAGATCAGGGATGAGGATGTCCCTAAAACTGCGTTTAGGACAAGGTATGGTCATTATGAATTCACAGTGATGCCATTTGGTCTAACCAATGCACCAGCGGCCTTCATGGACCTCATGAACCGTGTATTCAGACCATTCCTCGACATATTTGTGGTGGTGTTCATAGATGATATACTAGTATATTCATCAAGTGAAGAAGACCACAAGGAACATCTCCGAGCTACTCTCCAGACCTTGCGAGAGAAACAACTGTACGCAAAATTCAAGAAGTGCGAATTTTGGCTGAAGAGTTTGGCATTCCTAGGCCATATAATCTCCGAAGCAGGCGTATTGGTAGATCCAAAGAAGGTAGAAGCCATAATGGACTGGCCTGCACCGAAGACGATGACAGAGGTTATAAGTTTCTTAGGATTGTCCGACTACTATCGAAAGTTTGTAGAAGGCTTCTCCTCCATAGCCTTACCACTCACTCAACTCACCCAGAAGAACTCCAAGTTCAACTGGAACGAAGAGTGTGAGACAAGCTTCGAGACTCCGAAAACGGAGCTTGCATCTGCCCCTGTTCTGACATTACCCGTAGGGGACAAAGACTTTACCATCTACAGTGATGCATCGAAAGAAGGAATAGGATGTGTGCTCATGCAAGATGGCAGAGTAGATGCGTATGCCTCAAGGCAACTGAAGACGCACGAACGCAACTACCCGACTCACGACTTAGAGCTTGCAACGGTGGTTTTTGCCCTAAAGATATGGCGACACTATCTTTATGGTGCAAAATGCGAGGTATTCACCGACCATAAAAGTCTCAAGTACATATTCACTCAGAAGGAATTGAATTTGAGACAGAGGAGATGGCTCGAGCTGTTAAAGGACTACGACTTAACGATCAACTACCACCCAGGAAAAGCAAATAAGGTGGCCGATGCGCTAAGTCGGAAGAATATGAATAAGGTGATACTATCTTCAGTCTCAGCCCAACCATGCCTTAAAGAATTGATCAAGTTAAAACAAGATCAAGATCCCGGCTTGATGAGGCTGAAAGAACAGATCAAGAAAAGGGAATCGCCTGAATTCCAAAAGGACCAAGATGGGATCCTTTCGATGAACGGACGACTATGTGTGCCCGACGTCGATAAACTCCGTCAGGAAGTGATGTCTGAAGCACATAAGTCCAAATTCTAAATCCACCCGGGAAGTACAAAAATTTACAGAGATTTGAAAGAACATTTTTGGTGGAATGGGATGAAAGGAGATGTTGCTGATTTTGTTGCAAAATGCCATGTATGCCAACAAGTCAAGGCCGAACATCAAAGACCTGGAGGATTGTTACAACCACTGGAGATTCCAGAATGGAAGTGGGAAAACATATCCATGGACTTTGTAGTTGGCCTACCGAAGACAAGACTAGGCCATGATGGAATATGGGTAATCGTGGATAGGTTAACAAAATCCGTGCATTTTCTACCTGTCCGAATGAACTTCGGCTTGGACAAGTTAGCTTCGTTGTACATGGACAACATCGTCAGGCTGCACGGAGTTCCAACAAGCATCCTGTCAGATAGGGACCCAAGGTTCGTATCTCGTTTCTGGAAGAGCTTCCAAGAAGCCATGGGAAGCAAGGTTACTCTCAGTACTGCTTATCACCCGCAAACAGATGGACAAACTGAGAGGACCATCCAGACCCTAGAATACATGCTGCGGACTTGCACATTAGACTTCGGTAGCAATTGGAGCGAACATCTACCCCTAATAGAGTTCGCATACAACAATAGCTACCACAGCAGCATAGGGATGGCACCATATGAATCCCTCTATGGTCGGAAATGTCGATCGCCGCTATATTGGGATGAGGTTGGAGAGAAGGCTATCACTGGACCTGAGCTCGTTCAAGAGACAGTGAAAAAGGTAGCCATTATCAAGGAGAGACTGAAGGCAGCCCAGGATCGACAGAAGAGCTGGGCGGAACTAAAGAGAAGACCTTTGGCATTCGAAGTAGGTGAAAAAGTGTACCTTAAGGTTTCACCAATGAAAGGAGTAGTCCGATTCGATAAGGTCGGAAAGCTAAACCCCCAGTATGTCGGACCCTTTGAGATATTGGAAAAAGTAGAAACACTTGCCTACAGACTGGCCTTACCACCCAGTATGTCAAGGATTCATAATGTCTTCCATGTATCTCAACTAAGGAGATATATCTCATACTCTAGTCATGTTCTTGATGAAGGGCCCCTTCTTGTGGAAGGAAACCTAACCCAAGGACTGAATTATGAAGAAGTCCCGATTAGAATCATGGACAGAAAGAACCAGGTACTCCGACGAAGAACGATCCCTAGGTCAGGGTCCAGTGGTCCAACCACACCGAAAGAGAAGCCACCTGGGAGGTGGAAGAAAAGATGCGAAACCAATATCCCTACCTTTTCGATAATCAGAGTAACCAAAGTTTCGAGGACGAAACTTCTTTTAAGGAGGGAGGGATGTGAAAACCCGAAAATTCAGCTTCATTAAAAAAAAAAAACCAACGACTGGACAACCAGCTGCAAGTGCATCCAGTCGCAAGCTGAAGTACCAGTCGCAAAGATCCAGACGCAACGATGATTTCAGCAGTAGCGCAAAGACAGAAGATCAATCCAGTCGCAAGATTTTATACTAGTCGACTAGATTGCAAGGGAATGAAAAAACCAGACGTTGCGTTACAAAGATTGATTCAAACGCGACGCAAAGAAGAGTGAAGTCTGGACAGTTGCGAAGAAGAAGTAGAGCGATGTAATGCGTTGCGACTGGAGAACCAGCAGGTGGAAGCAATGCTGACGTAACCTTCACGATGTCGTTTGATTTAGTGAATCGATGCGTTTTGAGTATTGCGTTTGGAACCAGTCGCGGGAGGAATTGTGTTGCGACTGGGTGACCAGCTGCTGGTAGCGATACTCGCGTGTGTAACGTCGTCGTTTAGATTAGTTGATGCGTCGTCGTTTTGTGGTACTTTGCGTAACCAGTCGACTGGTGTTTGTTTGAAGATATTTATACCAGGTCTTGGTCTCATTTCATGCGAAACATGTTGTTTGCTGGTGTATCGCTACGGAGTCGTTTGAGTTAGTTAAACGCCGGCGTTTTGGAATGTTGCGACTGGATAGTTACGACTTAAACCAGACGCAGGAAAAACCAGCTGCAGGAATAGTTAAACCAGACGCAGGCTTGATCTTCTACACGAAAAAGTTAGAATTACTTGACGCGAAGCAAGATCGTTGTACAAGAAAGCTTCACCGTGGAAATTCGAAGAGATTTCTCACCCGTACAAGGTGGACATCACGCTGTAACGGCCGATTTAGAGGATTAATGGTCGAATTAGTCACCCAAATCAATGCCTACGTTGATGATTTTGTAACAGTCGACGTAAAGAGGAGTTAAGGGCGCTTAAATGGCGGACGATTGATTCACCCCTCGTCGCCTATAAATACAGACAGAGCCTCAGAGTTTCCACACCATTCGAAATTCCTCAGTTAGAAAAGCAGCAAGCTCACGCTGAAAAACCTGTGTTCGTAGTCGAATTTCTGCACCGATTGAAAGCTAGCGCCATGCTCCAAATTGTTACTGTCAGATTTCACTCCAGCTTCGTACGAAATTTCCAGACTTCGTGCATCAGAGTTCTTGCAAAGATCGAGTATTCCTGTGCGTTGGAACCGTCCAGATTTCACCTAGCCGACCACTGTCTACGCAAATTTAGACTCAATTGGTAAGTGGGCTTTTGCTAAGTAATACATTCGTTTGATATACATATATATTTTCTTCACATCGAAGTTTCGTTTTTTTGAACTACTATTCGAGCACTTGTTTCAAGTCAGATCTCTGTTCGTTCAAGTTCTGTGTTGCACTGATGTCTCTATCGTTATATGGGTCTACGGAATATTCCGCACTCTGGGTTACTTGGTGTAACCACATGGCATCGACCCCTTAGAGGAATAAAAATTAGGGACTGATCAGTAAACCATAGACACGAAGTTATTATCAGTGCTATTCTGTCAAGCTCTGTCATGCTCTGTCATGTTTTGTCATGTTCTGTTATGATTCGTTATGCTCTGTCATGCTCTGTTATGCTCTGTTCCGAATTTTGGTAAATATGTATATATATTTGTTGTTTTGCTCGGATGGTATCCCCCACTTGCTGAGTGTTTCCCCAAACACTCACCCCTTACTTCTCCACCCAGATAAGAATGAAGAACAGGTAGAAGAAGAAGAACAAGATCAGTTCTGGGGCTGGTGAAGATTCAGATTTTTGCTTAATTATGTATTTTATTTGCTTCCGCATTTCTGTTATTTAAATTTTATTTTCAGATGTAAAAACGATCATATTTCGGTTATTAATAGACTGGTTTGAGCTATTATTAATAGACTGGTTTGAGCTATGCTATGATGGCTTAATGTTATACAAGTTTTTTATAATTGTTTAATATTGCCGATGTCATGAGTCCCGGTCTCGGGGCGTGACAGGATCTTTAGCAACTCTCGATTTACCAATGGTCGTTGATCTGATCGGGATATGTGTGTTGAAAGGACCGTACTGTACGCTAACCACGACCAAATAGTTCTTGAAGGCACTATCAGTGATACCTAGGGGATCATGGTGCGATGTTGCTAGGCGCTTTACCATGATCCGATGGGCAAGTCCGAAATTGTGATTTCGGAGTCACAATGGTTGTGGGCCCACGACTAGCTGTATCCCTGAACCATTGAGGGTCACATAAGTACTGGATTCATGATTCCCGCATGGAAACTGAGCTCAATGTGTTGAGCATAGGGAGAGGATTTTAGGGAGTGCGACTTCCTAAAAGTCAACAGGGGTCGAATTGCGATTTCCCAAAGTTGAGGGGATGAACTGTAATTTTGGACTCGGTGGTCTGAAAATTTTTTTTTCGCATCATAATATTCAGTTCTGGAAACTGAGTCGATCGGTCCGATCTGATCGTCGATCGGAGTTATGAAACCGCAGTGATTTAAATGAACCGAATGTTCATATGGACCTGGGCCTGACCCAAGTACAATGGGCCGGTTCAAGCCCATCATAGGTCTATATGTTGATATGACTTAGGGCTACAATCATAACTTGAACTCACATCAACCCTAGCCTCCAACCTCACAAGCGCCGCCCCCCTCTCCCTCGACCACCTCACGGCCGCCGCGCCACCGTCGTGATCGGACTTGTTCTGATCTTCTTTTAGAGGTGATTCCGTCCGTGGCAAAATTCGTCAGCTCTTCTAGTGTAGACTGATGGAGGATTCTTGTTTCCGGTCGTGGACCTGATTAGGAGGATCTACCGCCGCCTACATTTCAAGATCCAGAATTCCCTGTGAATCTGGTTGGAGCCAGGCGCCTAGACTCCAACAAGGTAACGATTCAAACATCCTATGTATGTTTATCGTTGATTATTTGATATGTATTGTACGTTTCCGGGGCAAAATTTTAACTTCCGCTGCGCCCCAGGGAAACGGGATCCGGATCCGCCACTTTCGCCAACAAAGGTGACACGTCACTCGATACTTGCGACTGGTCCTCAAACCCAAAAGCTGGACAACCCAACGACTGGATGCTTCACAAACCAAAAACTGGTACCAGACGTCGCATCAAAACGCTGCGTTCCAACTTATATAAACGACGTCGCACAGACCCAGCAGATGGTCGCTAACCCAACGACTGGATTCCTTAGCGCTAACCAAAACGACGTCGCACATCCTACGACATCCAGACGCTAACTCTCGCTCACTAGCAGACGCAAGCTACAGGAGCGCTGATCCGCGTTGACATTTGCTCTCGGCTGCTCAACCAGACGCAAAAAACTCCTCGCAGCTAGTACCAGACTTCGCCTAAACGACGGCATATTGAAATCTCGTGATACCACTTAAACGTTGCGACTGGTTTTCACCACCGACCAGCTTTCACCTCAAAAACCCAAAATAACAAAAACTTCCATAATTGCTCAAAATGTGAAATCTGACCCGAAAATACAACCAACACCAAAACAATTCAACAATTAATCTCTTATCAAATTGAGGTCTCACATGTAAGCTCCTCCAGAACGCAGATGTGAATCTGGTGTCACTGTCCGATACTATTGTTATAGTAGATGCCCAACTAGCCAACTTGTGGCGTGTGGGTTTATAGACTCTTGTATGAAACAATCTTTATATATATGATATTCACATTCTTTTATATGGCGTTCTTTACTTTCATTATGTGTGTAATGATTTACAATTACGTTGAGTAAAGACCTAGAATACACCTAAGTGTATGTTAGATGTGATAGTGGGTATGACGGCTATCATGAAACACATCTAATAGTCGCTGTGTATTCTGAACATGTTCCTAGTCGATTGGGCCGTCAAAATGAGGATAAGGCCGCCCGAGTTCGAGAATAGTATCTGCGATGCGAAGTGCCATGTTTCATTGGTAGGGAACATTGTGATGTTCTGAGCATGCAGATCGATAGTGACCTGGTGATCTATCGAACTACCCTCCTTCGGACTTTCCAAGTGGTTACCATTTGTCGAGTGGATAAGTCCGAGGTCTTGGTTGTACTGATTAGTCCTCACGACTCGAAACGTCATTGAGACTCTACATGATAGGCGTCTCACTTTGACCCGTTTGCCGACTCACTTGGGGTCATAAGGCGTCGGGATTGGGTGAGACCCCGATGCATGTAGGAGTCGATGCATCGTTGTCGAGGATTCAACGCTCGCAGACATGCGTGGATATCCTATGCTATCTGAGGGGATAATAGTGTATAAATCTCTGGCCAGAGTACTAGAAGTTTTTTAGGTAAATGTGTTTTCCTAGTAACACTCGCGATATCACTATTCGATCTCCAAGATGTATGCATAGCTATCGGATCTATGGCGACTCTCGATTTACCAATGGTCGTTGATCTGATCGGGATATATGGATTGAAAGGACCGTACTGTACGCTAACCACGAACAACTGGTTCTTGCAGGCACTATCAGTGATACCTAGGGGATCATGGGGCGATGTTGCTAGACGCTTTACCATGATCCGATGGGCAAGTCCGGAATTGTGATTCCGGAGCCGCAATGGTTGTGGGCCCACGGCTAGCTGTATCCCTGAGCCATTGAGGGTCACACAAGTACTGGATTCGAGATTCCCGCACGGATACTCAGCTCAATGTGTTGAGCATACGAAGAGGATTTTGGGGAGTGAGACTTCCTAAAAAGTCAACAGGGGTCAAACCGAGGTTTCCGCTGTTGAGGGGCAAAACGGTTATTTTGCACTGGGGTTCTGAAAAATGGTTTTTCAGATCATAATATTCAGTTTCGGAAACTGAGTCGATCGTTCCGATCTGATCGCGATCGTAGTTACGATGAAGTCTCGGTGATGGAGATGAACTGAATGTTCATCCGTTGGACCCAGGCCCGTTGGGCCGGTCCAAGTCCAACACTAATATCTATTTAATATAGATTAGACCTCATAATAACACAACATACTTAACCTAACCCTAAAGCAAGCGCCGCCCCCTCCTCTCATCTCTGAAGCCGCCGCCGCCGTCGCCGTGTGCGCCGCCGCCGCCGCCGCCCTCCAAGCGCCGCCCCCTCCTCTCATCTCTGAAGCCGCCGCCGCCGTCGCCGTGTGCGCCGCCGCCGCCGCCGCCCTCTTCGCCGGAAAATTGTTTCCGGCCAATTCGACGAGGAGAATCCATCCGCGCAGATCTCGTCAGGCCTTCTAGTGCAGGCTGACGAAGGAGTGTCGAATCCGGTCGTGGACCTGATTGGCGTTATCTACCGCAATCTACCATGAAGAGCCGGCGTTCTTGTAATTCCGGTTGGAGCCAGGCACAAGTGCCAGCAATGTATTCGTTTTGAACACCCTATGAATGTCATAGATGTATTGTATTACCAGTATTGATCCTCTCCCGGCTTTTTATTTTCTGTTCTTCCGCTGCCTCGCCGGGGGGCTTGATCCGGATCCCAACAACTATCGAGACTGGTATGCCATGCAGTCTGAGCACCTCTCGGATATAAAGCTCTGCATACTGTGTCAGGGTGAAAGTAGTCTTCACCGGTAAGAAGTGCGCTGACTTGGTGAGTCTGTCCACAATCACCCATATAGCCGTGAACCCTCTGGGACTCCTGGGAAATCCAACCACAAAATCCATCGTGATATGCTCCCACTTCCACTCAGGAATGGGATGTGGCTGCAACAACACTGCCGATCGCTGATGCTCCGCCTTGACCTGCTGACAAGTCAAGCACCTAGACATGAATCTCCCTATGTCTCTCTTCATCCCTGGCCACCAGTACAATGTCTGTAAATCCCTGTACATCTTCGTACTCCCTGGGTGGATGGAGTACGTCGATGCATGAGCCTCAGATAAGATCTCGGCTCTCAACTGACCAGTGCTCGACACCCACATCCGGCCTCTGAAACGGACTATCCCATCCTCAACAGTGTACAGACCTCGTCTTCTGTCCTCATCACGCTGCCTACACTGTTGTAACTGCTCATCGGAAGCCTGCCCCTCTCTGATCCGCTCTCGAAGATTCGGCTGAATAGTGAGCGCTGCTAAAATCGGCGCAGAGCCTCCTGAATAAAGCTCTAGACCAAAAACTCTCTATCTCAGTCTGTAGTGGCCTCTCAACTGACAAACAAGCCACCACTACGGTCTTCCGGCTCAAAGCTTCAGCCACTACGTTAGCCTTACCTGGATGGTAGCTAATGTCACAGTCATAATCTTTCATCAACTCTAACCATCTGCGCTGCCTCATGTTCAGCTCCTTCTGGGTGAAGAAGTACTTGAGACTCTTGTGGTCGGTGAATATCTGACACTTCTCGCCGTACAAATAATGTCTCCATATCTTCAGCGCAAACACCACTGCAGCAAGCTCCAAATCGTGCGTCGGATAATGCTTCTCATAACTCTTCAGCTGCCTCGACGCATATGCAATAACCTTACCACCCTGCATCAGAACTGCACCCAAACCTCTCAAAGAAGCATCTGTGTAAACCACAAACACCTCGTGGTCCATTGGCATGGCTAATACTGGTGCTGAATTAAGAGCCTCCTTCAGCTGATCAAAGCTCCTCTGACACTCGGGACTCCACACATACTTCGCATTCTTCTTGGTCAGGGCTGTCAAGGGCCCTGAAATAGAAGAGAAGCCCTTGATAAATTTGCGATAATAACCTGCCAAGCCCAAGAATTACGAATCTACGTGAATTCCTCGGAATCCCTCAGTTCTGCACTGCCTCCACCTTCGATGGGTCCACAGAAATCCCATCTCTCGATACAATATGTCCTAAGAAAGCCACCTGCTCTAACCAAAACTCGCACTTGCTGAATTTGGCATACAATCTATGCTCCCTCAAAGTCTGCAAAGCCGTCTGCAAGTGCTGTCTGTGCTCCTCCAAGCTCCTCGAATAGATCAGAATATTGTCGATAAACACAATGATGAACTGGTCCAGATACTGCCTTAATACCCTGTTTATCAGATCCATGAAAATCTCTGGGGCATTCGTCAAGCCAAACGGCATCACCAAAAACTCGTAGTGGCCGTAACATGTCCTAAAAGCAGTCTTCGACATGTCCTCCTCTCTAACTCTCAATTGATGATAGCCAGATCTCAGATAAATCTTCGAGAACACCGAAGCTCCCTGCAACTGATCGAATAAATCCTCAATCCTCGGGAGTGGATAATTATTCTTCACTGTGACCCTATTCAACTCCCGCTAATCGATGCACAATCTCATGCTTCCATCCTTCTTCTTTACGAACAACACTGGCGCGCCCCAAGGAGAAAAGCTAGGGCGAATGAACCCCTTATCAAGCAACTCCTGAAACTGCTCCTTAAGCTCCTTCATCTCTGTAGGATTTAATCGATAAGGTTCCTTAGAGATAGGCACTGTCCCTGGCATCAGCTCAATAGAAAACTCCACCTCTCTCTCCGGTGGAACTCCCACTACGTCATCAGGAAAGACGTCTGCATAATCTCTGACTACCTCCACATCAAATAGTGAAGGGCCTACTGAACCTCCAGAAGCGGTAACACTGGCCAAGAATGCCTGACATCCAAGCTCAACTAGCCTCCTGGCCTGCAGAAAAGATATGAATCTGGGATTTCGCAGCTTCCTAGCTGCCTCAAATAAGAAGGCCTCCTGACCTGGCGGTCTAATAGAAACTTTCCTCTGCTGAAAATCAATCACGGCTCCAAACTCTGTCAGCCAATCCATGCCTAGGATGAGGTCGAATTCTAATATCAGGAAAACGACCAAATTTTCTATAACTGCGTGATCCTGAAACGTCATCGTCAGACCCTGCACGACGCTGGTCGTCGTCAACTCCTCTCCTTATGGAACCATCACGGCGAGAGCTACTCCCATGCTCTCCAAAATAATTCCCATCCTCTGTGTGAATGCACTCGAAATAAACGAGTGGGTCGCTACTGAGTCTAGCAAAGCGAGTGTAATGACCCCAAGCACACAAATCTCACCTGAAACAGAAACGTCACACAGGTACGCGTTTATGATCATACTAAATCCCAAAAGTAGTTTAGATACCTAAAATAGTTCTAAGTTCGCTAGTCCTAGAAGTCCTACAGTTCCCACCTATCTTGTGACGCCCAAACCCATGTGAGTCAACAGAATTTGAGAAATTTAAAATTTTAGATAAGTCGAAGGACTCAACTCGAATAAAGTAAGTTGTATTACCTTACAACAACGCTGAAACAAAGCTGATGGCACCAAAGGTAAATAGTAGTAACAGATTTGACTAAACATATTTTGATTTACAATGCAAAATGCGATATTACAACTACTGGAACTCTATATAAGTTCACTATTGTTGTAACATATCTTAATACAGTTCGACAATAGCTCCAAAACAACAAAAGCTATAGCTACGGGGAAAACGCTGGCCGTTGACAAACTGTATTTCCCCGAATCTGAGTCAAATTGCACCACCGCCTGCTCCTGAGTTGCCCCACCTGCACCGGGAAAACTAGTGAGCCTAAGGGCTCAGCAAGTAAAATCTGTTTGTAAAAAAATCACATAAATACAGGCATAACTGAAATCTGGATACATAGATAGAGTAAAACATTGAAATCTGAAAATCTCGGTACTTTAAAACAACTCGGATCTGAATTGCTTATACTCGATGATTTATGGTCTAGAGGCTCTCTGGTGGTCCTTGTGCATGAAGCAATGTTAACTTATCAGTAACTCTCTGTGAAGGGATTACAATATTTCCATAATGATGTCCCTTCCTTGAAAGGATTACGGTCCTACTGTAATCATGTCTCTTCCTTGAGTGACCGTGTGAGGCTCTCTGCTCACAATTAATCCTCTAATCTTAATCAGTGGGTTATTAATTTAAACTAAACAAGTTTAATAAATCTAATCTGGTTCATACATAAGTTACAAAACAAAAAAATTTTCAACCAGCAGAAGCGTAAACCAGCAGAAGCAAAAAGGGTTCAGCTTGTATCGGAAATAGTATTCATTTATACGAATGCTTCATGGTCCATAGAGATTACAAGCTAAGTCATTAGTACACGCTTATGTCTTATATACAAAACCAGAATTGATCAACCTAAGACCAACTGTCCAAACATCTAGACTATCAGGTGGTGTTTATTCTTCCTGCTGCTGATCCACGTCTAGGTAGTTATCTCTTGCTACCCGTGGTTGCTCCCCCACTAGTTCTTTCTTCCTGTTGTCATGCACACATACAAAACAAAACAACAGCCGGATAAACTCCGGTGAGAATCATCTCAGTATAATCAGCATTCGTAACAGTAAAATGCACAACAGTTTATCAACTGTAAAACAAATGCAATGTAATGAAATGATTCTAGTTCTCTTCTTCGATCTTAGAATTGATTCCATATCAGTTCGACGCCATCAAGATTCGTATCCGATCTTGACATGAATATTCATCTATCGAAACCATCTCCGGCTTCGAAAATCAGGCCAACTCAGTCCTGGGCATTAAAATCAATTCAATTCTCTTCAATATGCAATCTCATGCAAATATAAAAGATCCACTACCTGTGATGGATCGACACATACACAATTCAAGTTCTAAATCAAGAACAGTAAACAAACATGTATGTCATTTCAGCAGGATACTCAAGAAATATCAATCTCGAGTACTCTAATCCCTGACTCATCTGTCAGATTATACCTTCGTTCCCCTGTTTTCAAAATACGTCCGGCAGTGTTCTTACGCTCTGTTCCTCACTTCCTGAGATATTCGCAGAATCACAAATTGATATCTGAATTCAAAATGTTCTCAGTATTTCGAATTCAATCTTATTTATAGGCAACGATATTTGTGTTTCTGCAGCATTTCCAACGTGTTCAATTCGAGTTCCATGTGTCATGCTGAGTATTCAAACAGGATATACTCCCACCGCTTCGACAGTGGATAACGGTAAATAGATTCCTCAACTGCTGTTGATCTTTCTCAGTTGCTGTTCGAAAATAATCAGCATTCGCTTGTTAGAAACAACAACCAGCAGTAACAACCAGTTGAAACAAGAATCCAGTCGCAACAATTCGAAACTCAAAACGATGTCGTTACAACTAATTCCAACGAAGTCGTAACATGTCATCAGTTGGTATTACCTCTAATTAAAAGAAACCAGCAGCTGGTCGCTCTAATAATCCAACGACTGATTTCGCAACATTCTTCGAAACGGTATCGTATCAAGATTTCCTGTTTCATAATCAAAACGGTGTCATATTGTTCCCTCGACTGAGTAACCAGCAGATACAACAAACCATCAACTGATTTCCAATTCCTCTCCTGGTCGCTAATTCATGCAAAACGACATCGTATCGAGATTCCTAGTCATAAGTCAAAACGATGTCGCATTATTCTCTCAGCTGGAACCAATTTCCACATACTGGCCTCGACTGGTTCGTGTTTATTATCAAAACGACGACGTCGTACCTACGTCATCAACAACCAGCCGATACATCAATAAACCAGCAGGTACATAAACCAGCAGATGCGTAAGGAACTCTCGCTGCTGATTCCTCGTGTATTAATCAACACGTGGCGCTTCCTCATTGATCCGTGTATTCGCGCGTCTGCTTCCAGCTGAAATCAACACTAACGCTTCAACTAAATTTCAAAATTCAACCAGTCGCGAGCTACAGTA
>KV010653.1:35508-50019 GCA_001598015.1 Dorcoceras hygrometricum | reverse complement strand
AGGAATAACATGAGAAGCATCAGGCATATACTTTCTCAGCATAGATACATGAAAAACATCATGTATACCCGAAAGAGATGAAGGTAATACCAGTCGATACGCAAGATCACCTATCTTCTCCAGAATTTCATAAGGACCAATGAATCTAGGAGACAATTTTCCTCGTTTTCCAAATCGTATCGTGCCTCTAAACGGAGAAATTTTCAAAAATACTTTGTTCCCTGTTTCAAAATGCAAAGGTCTACGTCTAGTATTGGCATATTTCGTTTGTCTATGCTGTGCTGTACGCATTTCTCTGCTGAATCAACTTCACTTTTTCAGTCATTTCTCTAATCAAGTCGGGTCCCAATTCAGGTATCTCTGATATATCATCCCAATACAATGGTGAACGACACTTTCTTCCATACAACGTTTCAAACGGATCCATTTATATACTGGTTTGGTAGCCATTATTGTATGCAAATTCCACCAGCGGTAATGAATCTTGCCATGATATACCAGAATCTAGTACCACTGCTCTAAGCATATCCTCAAGTGTCTGAATTGTTCTTTCAGATTGCCCATCTGTTTGAGGATGATAAGCAGTGCTTAGATGTAGTTTTGTACCCAGCACTTGCTATAAACTACTCCAAAAATACGAAGTAAATCTGGGATCTCTATCAGAGACAATCGATTTTGGTATTCCATGAAGTCTTCCCACTTCTCGAACATAAAGGTCTGCCATTTGATCATGTCGATAGGTCATTCGATAGGGAATAAAACACGCAGATTTTGTCAATCTATCGATAATCACCCAAATTGCATCACAACCTCGGGATGATTTTGGCAATTTCGTTACAAAGTCCATGGAAATATGATCCCATTTCCATTCAGGAACTGATAGACTTTGTAATAAATCTCCACCAGTAGTGTTTATTCAAATCATTATACATCTTCCTGCCACCAGGGTGAATGCTGAATTTACTTCGATGGGCTTCACTCAAAATTTGGTTTTTCAATTCCATGACATCTGGAACAACAAGTCTGCTGTTCACATACAACACATCTTCGTTGTTTATGCGATACTCAGATTGATGTCCTGATTTTATCATTTCAACAGATCGTTGAATATTCAAATCTCTCTTCTGTGCCTCTTTAATTCGAACTAATAATGCGGGTTCAGCACTGATAGCACAAACTCTCATTGTTTTTCTTTCTGCTGTTCCAAATACATACCCAGAAATGCAGCAATTTTCTATCAAATTAGACACCCCGATCGTAGTCAAAGACAAAGCACAAATCTTCCTACTTAGAGCATCAGCTGCTGCATTCGATTTTCCTAGATAATACTTGATCTCACAATCAAAATCTTTCAATAAATCTAGCCATCTTCGTTGTCTCATATTTAATTCGTACTGTGAGAATAAATACTTAAAACTTTTATGATCTGAAAAGATTTCAAATTTCTCACCATACAGATAATGTCGCCAGATTTTCAACGCAAATACGATGGCTGCCAATTCAAGATCATGAATTGGATATCGAATTTCATGCGGTTTTAACTGCCGGGAGGCGTATGCAATCACATAACCTTGCTGAATCAAAACACACCCTAATCCTTGGTGAGATGCATCACAATACACAACAAATCCACCAGTACCCAAAGGAATTGTTAACACTGGTGTAGTAGTTAATCTTTTCTTCAATTCCAGAAAACTATTTTCACATGCTTCTGACCAAACAAATGGTGCATTTTTCTATGTCAACTGAGTTATAGGCTTTGCAATACTCGAGAAATCCTGGATAAACCGTCTGTAATACCCTGCAAGACCCATAAAACTTCGAATTTCTGGCACAGATGTTGGTCTAGGGTCTACTGCAGAAATTAGAAATCCCTCCGCTCCTTTCTGCAATAGAGTATTCATTGTAATAGCAGAGATCAAAGGAATTCTGGCTCGTGATCCCACGCCAAAATTTCCACTCATCAGCGTTTTCTGGTTTGAATCGAACCACCTTCTGAAAACAATCTACTGTCTCTATACTTGGTTAGCATATCTATGCCCACGATACAATAAAAATCAGATAATCCGAGCACAACACAATCAATTTCAATTGCGTGACCCTCACACTGTAACACACAATTTCTAACAGCAGTGATTGATAACATTCCCTTCCCAGAGGTGAAGAAACCGATACTATTTCAGCTAAGGGTTCAGCAGACAACTTATGTGATATAACAAAATTCTCAGAGATCAAGGTGTGTGATGCACCAGTATCAATTAATACATAAGCTGGAAATTTGCACAAGTAGCAGTTACCTGCAATAACATCAACTGGGGCTGCCTGTGCCTGCTCCTCGGTTAATGCAAACACTCTTGCTTGTTGTTTAGGAGGTTGGCTTACTGTCTGGCTTCCTCCTTGTCTACTCTGTTGTGGATTTTGGGGTTGGTAAGAATGTACAGAAGAGGCTTGCCTTTCTGGTGTTGGCATTGTTCTTGCTGCTGCTGAATTCTAGAAATTCCCAGAATTACGCTGAGGACATATTCTTGCGAAATGTCCCGGTTGATTACAAATACGGCAAAGGCCAGACACTCCTATAAATTGTTCTGTAGCATGTCTACCTCCACACTTGGTACAGTAATCTCCAGATTGTTGTCCAGCTCCCAGTTGTTTGAATTCACTTCAATTTGAGGAGCTACTGGTATCGTAACGTTTAAATTGTTTTCCTTTTCCTTTAAAGAAATTTTTCTTTTTCCAACTGCTGCTGCTTCCAGCATCAAAGCGAGGGGGTGGTGGAATTTGCGGGTTCTCTTGTGTTGCTTTGGCTGCTGCTGGCACAAATTGTGCTCTTCCCTGCCTTAGCAATCCAGCTTCTGCTCCTTTTGCTCGGTTCAACGCATCAGCAAAAGTATTTGGTCTTCTAGTATTTACCAAGGTAAATACATCTGGATTCAATCCATTAATGAATTGATCCGCTTGTGCTTCATCACTCATAGCAACATGTGGCGCAAATTTCAGTAAACTTGTGAACTTGGCAACGTAATCCTCTATATTCAACTGCCCTTGTCGCAAGTTCACAAATTCCGCTCCTTTATCCTTCCTATAAGAAATTGGGAAGAACCGTTGAATAAGAAAGCTGTTCGGAATACTGCCCACGTAATCACAGTACCCTGATTTTCAAGCGCTTTCTTTGTTGCTACCCACCAGCTTTTCCCAATACCATGAAACTGGTGTATAATCAATTTCACCCGACGCTCATCAGTGTACTCAAGTGCTTCAAACAACTGCTCAATATCTTCTAACCAGTTTTCACAATCAATAGCACTTTCTGTTCCTGTCAACGTCGGTGGTTTAAACGACTGGAATAGTTTCAACAAAGTCTCCATTGGAGTAGCAGCTGCATTCAAAACCTCAGTAGAGGTACTACCCTGTTCTGTCTGCCGATTCGTGGTTCTTCGATCTATCTAAGTCTATGTGTCCGAAGACTGATGAGGAGATAGAGAGTATGACACGTGTGCCATATGCCTCGACAATAGGTAGTATTATGTATGGCATGATCTCAACTAGACCGGATGTCGCATATGCTCTGAGGGTCACGAGCCGCTATGTGAGGCTCTCTGCTCACAATTAATCCTCTAATCTTAATCAGTGGGTTATTAATTTAAACTAAACAAGTTTAATAAATCTAATCTGGTTCATACATAAGTTACAAAACAAAAAAATTTTCAACCAGCAGAAGCGTAAACCAGCAGAAGCGAAAAGGGTTCAGCTTGTATCGGAAATAGTATTCATTTATACGAATGCTTCATGGTCCATAGAGATTACAAGCTAAGTCATTAGTACACGCTTATGTCTTATATACAAAACCAGAATTGATCAACGTAAGACCAACTGTCCAAACATCTAGACTATCAGCTGGTGTTTATTCTTCCTGCTGCTGATCCAGCGTCTAGGTAGTTATCTCTTGCTACCCGTGGTTGCTCCCCCACTAGTTCTTTCTTCCTGTTGTCATGCACACATACAAAACAAAATAACAGCCGGATAAACTCCGGTGATAATAATCTCAGTATAATCAGCATTCGTAACAGTAAAATGCACAACAGTTTATCAACTCTAAAACAAATGCAATGTAATGAAATGATTCTAGTTCTCTTCTTCGATCTTAGAATTGATTCCATATCAGTTCGACGCCATCAAGATTCGTATCCGATCTTGACATGAATATTCATCTATCGAAACCATCTCCGGCTTCGAAAATCAGGCCAACTCAGTCCTGGGCATTAAAATCAATTCAATTCTCTTCAATATACAATCTCATGCAAATATAAAAGAGCCACTACCTGTGATGGATCGACACATACACAATTCAAGTTCTAAATCAAGAACAGTAAACATTATGTGATTTCAGCGGGATACTCAAGAAATATCATTCTCGAGTACTCTAATCCCTGACTCATCTGTCAGATTATACCTTCATTCCCCTATTTTCAAAATACGTCCGGCAGTGTTCTTACGCTCTGTTCCTCACTTCCTGAGATATTCGCAGAATCACAAATTGATATCTGAAATCAAGATGTTCTCAGTATTTCGAATTCAATCTTATTTATAGGCAACGATCTCTGTGTTTCTGCAGCATTTCCAACGTGTTCAATTCGAGTTCCACGTGTCATGCTGAGTATTCAAACAGGATATACTCCCACCGCTTCGACAGTGGATAACGGTAAATAGATTCCTCAACTGCTGTTGATCTTTCTCAGTTGCTGTTCGAAAATAATCAGCATTCGCTTGTTAGAAGCAACAACCAGCAGTAACAACCTGTTGAAACAAGAATCCAGTCGCAACAATTCGAAACTCAAAACGATGTCGTTACAACTAATTCCAACGACGTCGTAACATGTCATCAGCTGGTATTACCTCTAATTAAAAGAAACCAGCAGCTAGTCGCTCTAATAATCCAACGACTGATTTCGCAACATTCTTCGAAACGGTATCGTATCAAGATTTCCTGTTTCATAATCAAAACGGTGTCATATTGTTCCCTCGACTGAGTAACCAGCAGATACAACAAACCATCAACTGATTTCCAATTCCTCGCCTGGTCGCTAATTCATGCAAAACGACATCGTATCGAGATTCCTAGTCATAAGTCAAAACGATGTCGCATTATTCTCTCAGCTGGAACCAATTTCCACATACTCGCCTCAACTGGTTCGCGTTTATTATCAAAACGACGACGTCGTACCTACGTCATCAACAACCAACCGATACATCAATAAACTAGCAGGTACATAAACCAGCAGATGCGTAAGGAACTCTCGCTGCTGATTCCTCGTGTATTAATCAACACGTGGCGCTTCCTCATTGATCCGTGTATTCGCGCGTCTGCTTCCAGCTGAAATCAACACTAACGCTTCAACTAAATTTCAAAATTCAACCAGTCGTGAGCTACAGTAGTGTAGACCCGCATTAACTTTGCTACAGTAACCTTCTGCTGATTTTATCAAATCGCTTCGTCGGGTTACTTCGTCTGGTTCTCACACTTAGCGCGATTTAACGATACACAGTTCCTTCATCACCCAACACTTCCAGAAGAAATCCGAGCTCATATTCAAGCTTCATCAAATTCTTAAATGTCGGAATTACTAAACTAATCCTCTTCTTAATGATTCCGGGCATTACAGACCGGGTCCTCTATGCCATAAACCCTCAAATCTGAACTTTACTTTCTTAACTAAAATAACTTTATACTGGCTCTTGATCGAAAGTCGATCACTGAAATATGGTAGATTCACAGCTATGAAACTTATTTTATTTAAAAAGCACTACTGAGTGTACAGCTGGGCTCGGAGCTGAGGACCAGCTCTGAAGGAATCGACTCGAGAGTGAAAAACAGACGTGGTTCTAGGTAATCAGATTTCATGAAAAACAGATCTCTCTGGAAAACAGACTTGACTGGGAAAACACATCTCTCTGGAAAACAGACTTGACTGGGAAAACATATCTCTCTGGAAAACAGACTTGACTGGGAAAATAGATCTCATTGCGAGAACGATACAGGAGCTTTGGAGCAAGTGTTTCAGATTTGGTAGATTACTAAACTGTGAGCAACCCAACAACAGATTTGGTTAAGGACAAAGTTACGCGTAGGAACACTTGGCTATGGACACAAAATACTTCTTCGACTCAGACAGACCCTAAACAAACTAGCTTCACTTATCAAATCGAAACTTGCTCCCGATCGAACCAGAGTTGCCTATCCGTTTACATTCAATGTCCAGAATCTTCACAAGTACTTAGGAACAACGAGGACTTCTCTTGGCTTTCTTACCTGGAATCTGTACAACTCAGTATATTTTAAAAACACCGTTGCTGATTAAACTTTTTGGTGAGTTCCTCAAAGCTAAAGCATCAAATCAGTGAATTCATAGCTCAAACTCAAACATTAACTGAAGCTGAACTGAAACTGAACAGGCAAGCATACACAGAAAACAACGAAGAAATATATGTTTTCCAAATGCAGCAAGAATCAGATTTACTTTCCTGAATCGAGATCGCAACGTGCAGATGATCGTGGCTGGAAGTCTCCTCAAGCACACTGGAAAAGTTTCTTAATTTTGAAAGAACTAAAAGTTTTTATTGCAACCAAAAATGAATCCAGAGGCTTACGTAAATCATTTTATACAAGGGAGAATGGTTGAGTAGTAGGTAAAAATACTTGAGTAGGCATGGCTGCCGTGCCAACTCCTTTATCCTTTTAAAAGATTTGTTAAAAGCTCCCTACTACTATTTTAATTTATAAACTTTCTACAATCATTATTAAAATAGAACTCCCATCCAAAAAACACATTTTTATTTTCAAAATAACATATCTGGATTATTTCAGATTTGTGCTTGAGCGAAATCCTTCCGGAACCTTCTGGCCGTTGCTTCAAATCTGAAAAGAAAAAAAATCGGATTTGAACTAGAATCTGAATACTCGAAAATCTCAAAACAGCCTTTAGAAAAGAAAGGCTAATCAATTTGTGGTTTTATGGATTTTGGGGCGCTACAACTCTACCCTCCTTAACAAAATTTCGTCATCGGAATTCTTGATGAAACCAAATTCCTTAATTGTTTCATCGAATCTCAGGTTCCAACTTCGCGATGCTTGTTTGAGACCGTAGATCGATCTCTGAAGCTTGCATACCTTATGCTCGCTTCCAACAGATGTGAAACCCTCAGGCTGCGTCATATAGATCTCTTCCTTAATGTTTCCATTAAGGAACGCAGTTTTCACATCCATTTGCCATATCTCATAGTCGTACCATGCGGCTATGTCTAACAAGATTCTAATTGACTTGAACATTGCGACTGGAGAGAAGGTTTCATCATAGTCAACACCTTGCCTTTGAGTGTAACCTTTCACGACCAGTCGCGCCTTGTAAGTCATTACCTTACCATCAGGCCCAAGTTTCCTCTTGTATACCCATTTACACCCAATAGGAACAATTCCTTCGGGAGGATTCACAAGAGTCCAAACTTGGTTAGCATGCATTGAGTCAAACTCAGACTGCATTGCTTCAAGCCACAAATTAGAATCAGCATCGGAAATTGCCTCCTTGAAAGTTCTTGGATCAGATCCAACAACTTGATCACCTTCAAGGAGAAAACCATATCTCTCAGGATCCCTAGGGACCCTTTCGGATCTCCTAGGTGCGACCATTTCTGGTACTGGCTCTGGAGGTGCGGGAGACTCACCTGGTACTTCGATTGGATCTCGAACCTCTTAGAGTTCTACTATTTTTCCTTTTCTATCAAGTAGAAACTCCCTTTCCATAAAGGTGGCATTCCTAGAAACAAACACTTTTGAATCGCTGGGATAGTAGAAGTAGTATCCAATGGAATTCTTTGGATACCCAATGAAGTAGCATAAGATGGATCTCGTATCCAGCTTATCTCCCAGTGTCTGCTTCATGTAAGCAGGACATCCCCAAATCCTCATGTATGAGTACTTGGGTGGTTTTCCAATCCATATCTCATATGGAGTCTTATCCACCGCCTTTGTGTGGACATTGTTCAACAACATTACGGCCGTTTCGAGCGCATAGCCCCAAAACGAGGTAGGAAGCTCAGTGAAGCTCATTATAAATCGAACCATGTCAAACAAGGTCCGATTACGACGCTCCGCTACACCATTGAGCTGTGGTGTGGCCGGAGGGGTCCACTGTGCGAGAATCCCATTCTCTTTCAGATATTCTTGAAATTCAGCACTCAAGTATTCGCCACCTCGATCAGATCGAAGTGCTTTAATACTTTTGCCTAATTGATTTTCTACTTCAGCCTTGAATTCTTTGAACTTTTCAAAGGATTCAGACTTGTACTTCATTAAGTACAAGTACCCATACCTAGAGAAATCGTCGGTAAAGGTGATGAAGTATGTGTGACCGTATTTAGTACCAATACTAAACGGGCCGCACACATCAGTATGGATCAAATCCAATAGGCCTTGGGCACGCTCACCCTTGCCCTTGAAGGGTTGCTTAGTCATTTTTCCCTTAAGACAAGATTCACAAGTCGGTAGGGAGTTAATGTCTGACAGATCAAACAAGTCACTCCTAAGTAACTTGTTCATCCTACTTAAAGAAATATGACCTAGCCTAGCGTGCCAAAGTTGTGCTGGGTTCAAGTTATAGTGTTTCCTTTTAATCGTTGTTGTATGTGCTTCGACATCGCGAGTTGGAACGTATTTTAATTTTAAGGTGTATAAATCGTTAGCAACTCTTGCTCCATTGCCAAGCCTCAAGTGGGTCTCACCCTCTCTAAGACGTCGGCTTCTTGTCATCACCTGTAAATCATTGCAGATATGAGATCCACATCCGGTATCAAGTACCCAAGAAGTCGAATTAAGAGACATATTTATTTCAATATAGAACATACCTTTCGCAGTTCGCAACTGCTCGAGGTACTCCTTGCAGTTTCTCCTCCAATGCCCAGCCTTGTGGCAGTGGTGGCAAACATCCTCAGACTTGTTTGGTTTGGAAGCCTTTGCCTTTGGCTTCTTGGCGGACTTTTCCTCCTTCACAGGAGCAGAACGCTTCTTGCTCTTGCGTTTGGGCCCCTTCTTCGTAGAGGAAAAAGAGCCCAGAAGGAGGACGAGCTTGTCCTTCTTTATGGTCCCTTCAAACACTACAAGCATGTTAACCACCTCTTCAAGGGTGGCTGCCAGCTTGTTCATGTTGAAGTTGACCACAAAGGGGTCAAATGCAGCGGGTAGTGAGAGGAGAAGTACATCCACCGACAGCTCGTGTGGAAGTGCGATATCAAGGCCCGACAGCTTTTCAACGAGCCCAATCATACGAACCCCATGCTCGCGGACCGAAGTCCCATCACGCTGTGGCTTGTCATAAGCTCCTTGACAGCCGTGAACCTCTCATGTCGAGAGTTCTCCCCGTACAGCTCTTTGAGATGAAAAAGTATGTCAGCAGCATACTTTTTCTTCTCAAAACGCCGTTGCATTTCATTGGACATCGATGCCATCACATAGCACCGAGCTTTAACCTCGTCGTCCCACCATTGTTTAAGCGTTACCAGCTCCTCAGGGCTGATATCGGCAGAGGCTTCCTTCGGAGGACTCCTCTCTATCGCATAAAGAAGTTTCTCCGAAGCCAATACAATATTGAGGTTGCGGAGCCAGTCTTGGTAGTTCAGATCGGTGAACCTGTTGCTATCCAGTATAGCAGCGAGCGGGTTTTTCATCGAAACCATTTTAAATGCAGTAATACTGAAAAGGAAAGCAGACATACATCACTAACTATATATAAAATAAACGCTAAGACATAAAACATGGTCGTTAAGTTTTATGAATTACCCTCCCACTATTTTAACGATTTCACCACCCTCTAATGAAATCGAGAAAACATGTTTCTTTAGTGGATACACGGAGCCCAATCAAGCGATCATGGACCAGAATAATATCAGCCATCCATGACCCCCAAAAGGTAGTTTCCGATTACAACCGGTGCAACCTCCATGTATTCACCTCACGTCGAGTAAGGGCCCAATAATATGACGCTGTTTACTATCACGTGTCAAGATGACCCATCAATGTCGAGTCGTGAAGGACGGTCCCCTTAACGTCCCCAATAATATGAGCCAACGTTAAGGGGAGTTCCAACCGACTCACAACGATTGTCAATGGCGTGGACAGCTTTCCGGCATACATGACCCCCTCAATAATATGAGCCGGGCCATGTATACGGGTAGCATCGACGTACACCCATTGTTGATGGAAGGTAGGGAAATTTAAACAATTTTAAATACCCTTTAGTTTATCGAGTAAATATTTACCTTGATATTAGTTTTAAATCATATTTAAAACGAGGGATTTTGTTTTTAAAATTTGGTCTCATGCATTTATTTTAAATCATATTTAAAAACATGCAACATGCGGATTCAACTAAACTATATATCAACATATATAAATATTGGGATGATCGATCGCGAGAGCTATGCGGTCCGTGGTTGCCAGTCACGAACCTGGGTCCAATCCTAGGGGTGATGCAATATGCAATGCAATCCTATTACAATGCTTCCGGTTTTACAGATCTTCGGTCTTCAATATTCTTGATCGTCATTGTCCACCGTCTTCGGATGTCCTCCCACTAAATCTAGTAATTTTACATTTAAATCTACCATGACATATAAGGGATACATTTATCAAGGGGTGGTAACGGGCCACAAACAGTTCCACTTTAAATGATAATCAAAATATTTACAAACCGAATCACAAAAACCTATCGCATATACCTAACAAATTGGGCACGGCTCTCGATCATCCCAATCATGCAGATAATCTAATTAACATTCATAAATTAAATAATCTAATTATTTATCGCAAAATCATATTTTAATCATAAAATCGCATTTTGTAATAAAATCGTATTTTTTCGATAAAATCAAATTTTAATCAACAAAATCATATTTCATTATAAAATCATATTTTATAATCAAAATCACATTTTGCTAATTTTAATTATATCATATTGGGCTTAAAACAATTTTTAGGCCCAAAAATCTCAAAATTTCAAAATCGACCAAAACGGGCCCGATATCGTATATCGTAAAACCCTAGAAGAATTCAGCCGTCACAACATCGCCGGAGCATCTCCGGAGCTGCGGCCGCCGCCGGAGGCGCCACAACGAAAATCACGCACGGCCTTGCGCCGCGCGCTGCCGCGACAAGCGCGGCGCTCTAATGCGCCATTGTGCGCCAATCATGGCGCAAAAGATTGCGCCATGGCCCGCTGGCCATCGGCCGTTCATGCAGCGTGTAGCGCAACCAGTGCGCGACGTCCGGCCTTCGCATGCGCATCCATATGCGCGGCCGCGGTGAACATCGCGCGCCAATGAGCGGCGCTAATCAGCGCATCATCGCGCGAGGCAGGCGATGCATCACCGCATCAATTCAACCGCACATCCGCGTGCAGCGGCCGACCATCCATGCAGCAGGCGCGCGAAGGCGCGATGCGCGACATGCGCACATGTAACCGCACGCGCACATGCGCCATGGGAGGGGGCGCCGCCATGCGCGGCAGCGCCGCGGCCGATGGGCTAAAAACTTTGGTTTTTCCGATTTGAAAAAGAGATTTGATACAATAAGGCATATTGTATTGATCAGATCCGAACCTGGCTCTGATACCTATGTTGGGGAACCGCGGCGGATCCTGATCACGCCTCCCGGCGAGGCAGCGGAAGAATAAAAAATTGGTCGGGAGACGATCAATACAATTCAATGAACAACAGGCTATGACATTCATAGGGTGTTTAGATGGCTACCTTGCTGGCAACTCGTGCCTGGCTCCGACCAGTTTCTCGAGGAAACCGGCACTTCACGGTAGGCGGCGATGGATAATGTCAATCAGTTCCACGACCGGATATGAGACTCCTTCGTCAGCCTGCACTATAAGGCCTGACGAGATCGGCGCGGATGGATTCTCCTCGTGAAGTTGGCCGAAACTAAATTCCGACAAAGCGGCGGCGGCGGTGTGAGGTTTGAGGAGAGGGGCGGCGGCTTCTTGCTCTTAGGTTTAGGGTTATGATTGTTGTGTTTTGTTATGAGAAGCTTAAGCCTAATTAAATAGACTTAGTCATAGTCTTGGACCCGTGAAGTTGGCCGAAACTAAATTCCGACAAAGCGGCGGCGGCGGTGTGAGGTTTGAGGAGAGGGGCGGCGGCTTCTTGCTCTTAGGTTTAGGGTTATGATTGTTGTGTTTTGTTATGAGAAGCTTAAGCCTAATTAAATAGACTTAGTCATAGTCTTGGACCGGCCCAACGGGCTCGGGTCCAATGGATGAACATTCCGTTCATCCCTATCACCGTGACTTCATCACAACTCCGATCGCCGATCAGATCGGACAGATCGACTCAGTTTCCGAAACTGAATACTATGATCTGAAAAACCATTTTTCAGAACCCCAGTGCAAAATGACCGTTTTGCCCCTCAACAGCGGGAAATCACGATTTGACCCCTGTTGACTTTTAGGAAGTCGCACTCCCCAAAATCCTCTTCTCATGCTCAACACATTGAGCTCAGTATCCGTGCGGAAATCTCGAATCCATTACTTGTGTGACCCTCAATGGTTCAGGGATACAGCTAGCCGTGGGCCCACAACCATTGTGGCTCCGGAATCACAATCCCGGACTTGCCCAACGGATCATGGTAAGAGCGTCTAGCAACATCGCCCCATGATCCCCTAGGTATCACTGATAGTGCCTGCAAGAACTAGTTGGTCGTGGTTAGCGTACAGTACGGTCCTTTCAATCCATATATCCCGATCAGATCAACGACCATTGGTAAATCGAGAGTCGCTATAGATCAGATAGCTATGCATACGTCTTTGAGATCAAATAGTGACATCGCGAGTGTAACTAGGTAAACCCATTTACCTAAAACACTTCTAGTACTCTGGCCAGAGATTTATACACTATTATCCCCTCAGATAGCATAGGATATCCACGCATGTCTGCGAGCGGTGAATCCTCTACAACGATGCATCAACTCCTACATGCATCGGGGTCTCACCAATCTCGCCGCCTGATGACCCCAAGTGAGTCGGCAAACGAGTAAAAGTGAGACGCCTATCATGTAGAGTCTCAAGGACGTTTCGAGTCGTGAGGACTAATCAGTAAGTCGCTATAGATCAGATAGCTATGCATACGCTTTTGAGATCAAATAGTGACATCGCGAGTGTAACTAGGTAAACCCATTTACCTAAAACACTTCTAGTACTCTGGCCAGAGATTTATACACTATTATCCCCTCAGATAGCATAGGATATCCACGCATGTCTGCGAGCGGTGAATCCTCTACAACGATGCATCAACTCCTACATGCATCGGGGTCTCACCCAATCCCGCCGCCTGATGACCCCAAGTGAGTCGGCAAACGAGTCAAAGTGAGACGCCTATCATGTAGAGTCTCAATGACGTTTCGAGTTGTGAGGACTAATCAGTACAACCAAGACCTCGGACTTATCCACTCGACAAATGGTAACCACTTGAAAAGTCCGAACGAGGGTAGTTCGATAGATCACCAGGTCACTATCTATCTGCATGCTCAGAACATCACAATGTTCCCTACCAATGAAACATGGTACTTCGCATCGCAGATACTAGTCTCAAACTCGGGCGGCCTTATCCTCATTTCGACGGCCCAATTGACTAGGAACATGTTCAGAATACACAGCGACTATTAAATATGTTTCATGATAGCCGTCATACCCACTATCACATCTAACATACACTTTAGTGCATTCTAGGTCTTTACTCAACGCAATTGTTAATCATCATACAACACAATGAAAGTAAAGAATGCCATATGAATAAATGCGAATATCATATATAAAGATTGTTTCATACAAGAGTCTATGAACCCACATGCCACAAGTTGGCTAGTTGGGCATATACTCTAACAATCATCCATAACCGCGACTGATAGGCCTCGACTGGTAGACGTAGAGGTTGCGAATGAGTTTATTGAGGTTTTCCCAGAAGACATCCTGGGACTACCACCAGACAGGGAGTTAGAGTTTTCCATCGATCTAATCCCAGGAGCTGCTCCAGTATCTAGACCACCATATCGATTAGCTTCAACAGAGATGAAAGAATTGAAAGAACAGATACAAGATCTGTTGGAGAAAGGGTTTATTAGACCAAGTACTTACGCCCTGGGGTAGCGTCTGTATTGTTTGTTAAGAAAACGGATGGAACGTATGAGGTTATGTATATATTATAGGGAGTTGAACAAATTGACAATTAAGAATAAGTATCCATTACCCAGGATAGAAGATCTGTTCGACCAGTTGAGAGGGTCAGTAGTGTTTTCTAAGATCGACTTGAGGTCTGGATACCATCAATTAAAGATTAAGGCAACTGATGTGTATAAAACAGCCTTTAGAACTAGGTATGGCCATTATGAATTCCTAGTTATGCCCTTTGGACTTACAAATGCTCCATCTGCTTTTATGGATTTAATGAATAGGGTCTTTCAACCAT